>JXCR01097990.1:627179-640246 GCA_002079205.1 Phalaenopsis hybrid cultivar | reverse complement strand
AATAATAAGTATAAATTTATTTAATTATAATTAATGTAATAATATTTTAATTAATTATTAATTATTAATCAATTAAATTAAAACATCTCTCGCCGAAACCCTCGCATGTCCCTCCCCCTCTGTTTCGTCCCAAAGTCGACTTTTGCGACCGAACACCCTCGCGATACAGTCGCAATTGGAGCTAGCTGAGAACGCAACAACGGGATCGAGGCTTACAGGGAACATTCTCCGGCAAAAATGGGTTCCAATGGGATCAACGAGGACTTATCAAGACAAGTTCGTGTTCGCTTTCTGACTAAGCTGCCTCCGCCGTTTAAAGTTCAGACGAGCTCCATTGCAATTCCAGCTAATCTCAGTAGAATGGGGCTCTCAGAGATTGTGAACCTTCTTCTGAAGAACAGTACTGTTTCTGTCTTTAGCTTTTTTGCTTTTCACTATTTGCGATATAGCATTCAATGTTTCAGTTGATTATCGCATGCCTCTAAGTTTTTATTTTCATGCATGTTTATGCTGCGCATTTGTTATGCTCATTGTCATTACATCCATACTGATGTTGTTTTTTTTGGAGCTGTTTGGCTTCATGTGTGATCTAATTAAAGAAAGTTTCAGTAAATATTGTAAATCCAGATTTAGTAAATCTAGTTGTGGGTAAATCTTGAAAATTTGTTGAAGTTAATGTTATATTTAATGAGTTTATTATGATTGATTTGTTTTTTTATATGCTCTAAGCCTACTCTATAAAATGGACTTGGTGTTTACGAGAGAATTATGGTGAGAGGGGTTGAGGTGTAACCCAAAACCGTTTTTTCTTTCTCCCATATGGTGCTAGTAGAATATCCCTACCCTTGAACATAGGCGATTCAATTTAACACCGAAATCACATAATTCTATGTACTTGATTGTTAATATGTGAATTTATATACATCCGCATTGTTTTCGCATAAAAATTGATGTCAAAGCTTCGGGCTCGTGATCGAAATGAGGTTCAGTGTCGACGGCAACAAATCCGATGTGTGTTGCCGAAGTTTTTTGAAGCAGATGGTCCAACTTATTTTGCCGGTAGATTTGAAGGTTGCGGCGAGGTCTGGCGCAATTAGATAGAGGCTTGGTNGGGCTCGTGATCGAAATGAGGTTCAGTGTCGACGGCAACAAATCCGATGTGTGTTGCCGAAGTTTTTTGAAGTAGATGGTCCAACTTATGTTGCCGGTAGATTTGAAGGTTGCGGCGAGGTCTGGCGCAATTAGATAGAGGCTTGGCAGGGAACACACGTGGTCCAACCGAGGTTTTGCGTGGACCAGAGCGAGCGGCGGCTCTAGTTGCGGCAGGTGGTGTTTCCGATGAGGTTCTAAAGGCAGTCGGCGGGGACCAGAAAGCCTGGACTGGGAAAAGTTCCTTTTCTTGTTGGAGAAAGAGCTGCGCGTGGAGAAGAGTTGTGCAAAAGCCAGAAAAAGGAAGATTTTTGTTCTCAAAGCCAGAAAAGAAGGAAACATTTTATGTTTTGAAGGCAAAGTGAAGAAAAAAGAAAGCTTAGGAATCAAAAGAAAAATTTATGAGTTAAAGAATTTCAGGGAAAAAAGAAAAAAAAATAAAAGAAAATAAATTTTCAGAAAGAAAAAATAGAGAAATATTATTTTTTATTTATTTTTAGATAATATTTTTTTAGTTGTTTGTTTGCTTTTNAAATAGAGAAATATTATTTTTTATTTATTTTTAGATAATATTTTTTTAGTTGTTTGTTTGCTNGTGAAGAAAAAAGAAAGCTTAGGAATCAAAAGAAAAATTTATGAGTTAAAGAATTTCAGGGAANAAATTATTTTTCCAATTAGCATGTGGTTGGCCCCATGAGCTCATATGCCTCATGCATGGTGTCATCTAACACATTGCTATGTATTTTATTTTAAGTTAATCATTTTCTAGCCATCATGAAAATGAAAATGTGGTTTTATATATACGCATAATTACATTCCTATATCAACTAGTCATCATAACATAAATCATGTATCATTCTTTTTTAGATGCATGATTACAGAACATCATATAGAAAATGATTAAAAAATAATAAATATGTGTTAAAGCATTGCACTTAGAGATATAATATCACTGTGAGTTTAAGAAAAATAACTAGACAAGGTAATGTAAAAAAAAATAAAATAATAATCCACCTTGAAAGTCAAAATCATCACAAAAGCCTCAATAGAGAAACCATCAATTTTAACTTATAAATGATGACAGCATATGCAATACAAAAAAAAATATTGGTGATACACTCACCTTTGAGGAAATGGTAGGGAGCATGGCATTGCGCTCTCGCACTAGGCTACCATCTCGCCAAAAAGTAAGGTTGGCCCTTGGCAATAACAATCCCGGATCGGTGCATTTGCACTTTACATCTGGACCAATCTTTTCAATCACATCAAATCTGACCATTCCACCATCCACGAGAAGTTCATCACCAACTCTAACGTCTATTTCACACTTGAACAAATTCAAAAAAGTAAAACGAAATATAATAGTTTCTTGCTAATAGACAAAGCAATCAAAATTGTAAGATAAAAAAATTTTAAAATATACCTTCGGCAAAACCATCATAATTCACATTGATGGTGTTTTCTGGAAGAGGTGCTTTTAAAGCTCTGACAGTGAAAGTCCAAACTTCACCATCCTACATTAGATTCTATGCAAATTATACATCACAAAAATAAAGATGATATGAGAAATTTAATCTACGCAAGGCTGCAAATTCTTTCAAAGCAACTATTCCAAAAAAATATAGGCATGATAGGCAATCCTCAGCATTGCAAGCGCATAGATATGGAGGCATACTTCCCCATTCAAAAAATTGAGAAATGACAAATTAATAATCGTACAAAAGAACGATATTAATTTAACATTGAAGCTGCCAGTTTTGAGACATTAGATGACCTTGTAAGTAGCAATATCTTGATTAAATTTCAGGAGAAAAATCGTGCAATGTAAAAAGAAGTGATCTAACAAATCCAGGATAGCATAGAAGTCACAGTCAAGAGAAATTTTGAGCAACATTTGTAGAACATATTGCTCCAAAATTTCATAATATTATCAACAACAGTTCTACTAGTTTCCTAAGCATGAAACTGGCTGATGTCCTTGGAAGCCACCATTTCTAAAAAGAAGAGCAAGATAGAAAATTCTCCCTAATTGCATAGATATTGAGGCACATGTCCACATTCAAAAAACTCAGATCCAAGTATAACTTCAAAATAGAACGAGCCAATTTAAACTATAAGTTCTGGTGATTAATCATGCAATAGAAAAAGAAGTGATACAGTAAATACAAGAGAACATATGAATCCATGTACTGATTATATTTGTGCAACATTTGTAGAATTAAAAACCATATAGTTCCAAAATTTTATTTGATCATCAGTATTAATTATACTGATATCTCCCTGAGCATGAACCTGGCCAATATATCACTGAAAGTCGCTATTCCTAAAGTCTCAAGCACATTAGATTGTCTCCCCTATCTAACATAGAAGTTGTGGGTATTGAGACCTTAAGCTTAAGAATTCACTTGTGGGATAATTTAAGTGAGAATTATAGAAGTTCATATAGAAAAGAGTTCACCTCACAACATCAACAAATAAACACCATCAAAACCTTCTGGGTAGCCTCAATTGTAGACTTTTATGGTAACCTCCATTGTAGATTTTTTTGGCAACCATCACAGAGGACTTTTGTGGTAGCCTCCATTTAGAGCTTTTAAGGAGCAAAGTAAGCAACGATTTCAAACAATATGCAGCTTGATAGATTTCCCCCAAAAATGATATTGCCGTCATTTTTTCGTAGAACAGCCGACACTCGAGAGTTGTTGATCAAATTCAAGAATATTCAAACCTGATCTCCGTGATCACCTTCATCAACAAGCCTAAAGAATTGTTTTGAGTTCCAATCATCGGAAATAAAATGTCCTAATCTTTTGTAGTGCAGTATCCTATTTTTCTATTATTTCTCAAATAAATTAATATTGAACATCAATATTCTTGTTGCAACCATAATAGAATTAATTATTTGCATCATCTGAAGAAATCTCTGCTTCTCTAAATCATTCCAAACTCTTTGATCAAATTAAGAAACAAAATTCCTACTTTGAAAGCTTATGTTATAAGCATATACTCTGTCTCATTGATCAAGGTGTTAAAAACACCAATAAAATCAAAATCGGTGTATCCAACTTGACCATTTACGATAGTCTTATTTTCTTAACCTTCAAACTAATATCCACGGTACCTTGAATATATCATAAAATTCTCCTCATACTAATGACATTTATTGGGAATATGCTAGTATTAGATAGCCGTACTAACAGCATTTGATATATCGAATCTTATATCAACCATCACATACATCAAGGCTCCCACTACATTTACACATTGGGCACACCCCATCTGCCTTTTTTCATCACTTACACTTTGATACATTGATGCACTCGCTTTAAGAAGTGGTGCTAAATAAGTGCTTATAGGTTCAATCTTTTCATCGATATCAAACCTCTGGAGTACTTATGTTAGCAAGTCTTTAGTAAGCAGACTAAGCTTTTATCACCATCATGTGTGATCTGTTTCACAAGAATCTTTTTAGCTTTTCTAAGGTCCTTTATCTTAAAATATGAACTTACATAATTCCGAACTTTAAATCCCCACCTTCCTCTTAGAAGTTGTCATCATATCATATAGAAAGGTAGATATACAAATGTACTACCTTGCAGATTCTTGAGTGAACACAATGATCAAACCAGCAACATATGTATCTTTAATTCTTCATAAAACAATCAAATCACTTGTTTCACCAGCTTAGTGATTGTTTTAAAGTACGAAGTAACTTTCTCAATTTGTAAGCCCAAAAAATTTAAGTTCTTCTAATAAAATAATAATTCTTCAACTTCCAAATTACATGATGCAATAGAATCTTAAAATTATGTTGATCTAACTCAGAGATCAAACTGCACAACCATAACCAATAATATTTGAATTAACAAATGTTTAGCAATCGATTAAAAAAAAAAATCATATCATAATCTAACCCTATCTTTTAAGCATGACCTTGCACCATTGATTTAGTTTTATGCCTACTATTGCCTTTGCTAGGAGCAACTTCTTTTTCTGAAAATACCAATTTGCAACCAATATGTTTCTTATGTTTTGGAAAAAGAACCAACTCCCAAGTATGATTTTGATGGAGTCGCGTCTACTTAAATATTACCACCTTTTACTCATATTTTTCATTCTTTGTAAAGCTTCTTTGTAACTATATGAAATGTCATCTCTAGTGACAAGAAGAGCGTACACTACATATCAACATGTCGAGCTAGTATCAAAATATTTTTCTTTGGCCTATTAATGGCCATAAATTCAACTTTTTTACGATCTCTAGTATTGGTGATGCTTATGATTCCTCCACCTCAATCAAGATATTGTTTTTAGTATCAAATTAAACTTCAAAATGGTCATCAATATGTTCTAGATTTGTAGGAATCTTAAAATCGACTATCTTAAGAGAGTTAAGCTTTCTTTTGATACTCTTTCTCTAGATTTGTCTATTTCAACACCATAGACTCATCAAAGATAACATTGTGACTTACTAAAATCTTCTTCAACTCAAGATTTCATAGATGAAATGGCTTAATTTCATTGTTAAAACAAATGAAAACAATTTCATGGATTTGGGATCTAATTTTGATATTTTTTATATGACAATGTGAGACATATACAAAAAATCATAATCACAAATGGATTTTTTAGACCGTCCCTCCATCAAAGTATTTCAATCCAGTGACGCAAGAGCTTACCGCGGTGCTGCTACAGTACCGCGGAAATAGTTATCACGAGAGACACGTCGAAATAATCTTGTTTTCCTTTCTTATGTTTTATTTCCTAATATCCTTCATTATTTTTTAAACATTTCATATATATATGAGTTATATTAGGGTTTGGAAGTCAATTTTTGGCATGAGTTTGTTTAGGACAGCCACCAGCGCCTGTTTCGCCCTTCGATGGTTGTATTTGAGGGATTGAGTGGTGCTCTGGCTATATCTCTCTACCAATGTGGTGATTATCTTCCCCCATCCCCTTTGCATCCCTCCCACTTTGTTGCCTCGGATTCCCCCTCATTGCAGGAGCCCTAACAACAGTTCTTTTGTTGTTTTCTGAAGTTTCCTCACCATCAAATCCTTTTCCTCGCTGCCCCTGCCAGGACGGCCTTTCTTTGGCTATCTGGCAGCCCACCACATCCCCTAATGTCGTTCCATCCCTCCATCCTTGCTGCTATCGCTTCCAGCCCACCGCCAACCTTGTTGACATCCTCCCAGCAGCCCACACAGCCTCCTCATCCACTGTCGCGCCCTTCCCAGCCTTCCTCGCAGCCTCCCCCGTNTTTTGGCATGAGTTTGTTTAGGACAGCCACCAGCGCCTGTTTCGCCCTTCGATGGTTGTATTTGAGGGATTGGGTGGTGCTCTGGCTATATCTCTCTACCAATGTGGTGATTATCTTCCCCTATCCCCTTTGCATCCCTCCCACTTTGTTGCCTCGGATTCCCCCTCATTGCAGGAGCCCTAACAACAGTTCTTTTGTTGTTTTCTGAAGTTTCCTCACCATCAAATCCTTTTCCTCGTTGCCCCTGCCAGGACGGCCTTTCTTTGGCTATCTGGCAGCCCACCACATCCCCCAATGTCGTTCCATCCCTCCATCCTTGCTGCTATCGCTTCCAGACCACCGCCAACCTTGTTGTCATCCTCCCAGCAGCCCACACAGCCTCCTCATCGACTGTCGCGCCCTTCCCAGCCTTCCTCGCAGCCTCCCCCGCCAGTTGACTGTTGTCGGCCAACTTCTGGACACGTCCTCGTTGCATCTACCGCCATTTCCACCCTTCCACCTTGCTTCCATCAACCAGGACAGCCCTCACGCATCGTCCTCTAGCTATCTACTTGTTGTTCAACCCCAAGGAAAACCACTGTGCGTTGTATTCTACTTGCCAACCATCCTTTCCACCCCCGCGCCACCTTCCTAACCCTCACCGACCACTACTACCACCTAGGATCCACCTTCATTGAGTGTTTGTGCCATGTCAGTTGCTATTTTCTATTTCAGTGTCTCTGATTTTAACATCTATTTATTTTGAGTAATAATAATTGTTTTCCTTATTGTGATTTGGGATAACTCTGGTATCATTTGGTATCACAGCTAGCCTAATCATAGCTATATCTTACGATTTCTAACATCCATCATACCCAAATCTATCTCCAACTAAATNCTATTTCAGTGTCTCTGATTTTAACATCTATTTATTTTGAGTAATAATAATTGTTTTCCTTATTGTGATTTGAGATAACTCTGGTATCATTTGGTATCACAGCTAGCCTGACCATAGCTATATCTTAGGATTTCTAACATCCATCATACCCAAATCTATCTCCAACTAAAATTTTTCTTTCGCACCTTACATCTCCCTTATGTCCTTGCACACCTCCTTCCACCCAACCACACCCAAAACCTGTAAAAATTGAATTTTAAATAAAAGAATAAACGAATAATAATCTTAAATAATAAAAAATAAAATAATAATAATAAATCAAATCGTTAGGATGAATCCTTAAGTGAAGTCGAGAAAGAGAGGACATCTCTCTATCATTTTTCACTCCTAACCGTCACAGAGTGAACAGAGAGCGAGAGAAGAATCGAAGAAGTAATATTATTTGTTTTTCTTGTTGTGATTTGAATTAACTCCAGTATCATTTGGTATCACAGCTAGTCTAACTATTGTCATATCTTAGGGTCTCTAGCATCCGTCATACCTAAATCTATCTCCAACTAAAATTTTTCTTTCCCAACTAACATCGTCCTTACACACCTCATTCCACCAACCCACACCCAAAACCTATAATAACTGAATTTTTAATANCATCGTCCTTACACACCTCATTCCACCAACCCACACCCAAAACCTATAATAACTGAATTTTTAATAAAAAAATAAAAGAATAATAATATTAAATAATAAAAAATTTATAATAATAAAACTAATAAATCGAACCATTAGGACGAATCGTTAAGTGAAGTCGAGAGGGGGAGGGCATCTCTCGATCATTCTTCACTCCTAGCCGTCACAGAGCGAACAGAGAGCGAGAGATAAAGAGAGAGAGAGAGAGAGCAAGAAAAGAATTGGAGAAGTAAGAATTAGGAGGAGAAGTTGGAGGAGAAAGATTTTGTGTACGATGTCGACACAGTGCTCGTTAAGGAAGAGANATCTCTCGATCATTCTTCACTCCTAGCCGTCACAGAGCGAACAGAGAGCGAGAGATAAAGAGAGAGAGAGAGAGAGCAAGAAAAGAATTGGAGAAGTAAGAATTAGGAGGAGAAGTTGGAGGAGAAAGATTTTGTGTACGATGTCGACACAGTGCTCGTTAAGGAAGAGAAGAAGAGAAGAAGAGGGAAGAGATGCGGCTCTGTTGAGAAGATAAGGGGAGCCTGTCGGGTTGAGACGACGAAGAAGAGAAGTGGAGATCTCGCAGTATCATGAGTGAAGTAGGGTTGCTGAGTCATGCGACAACGAAGAGGAAGGAAGGAGGATCTGCTTCGTGCGTTGCTACTGTGCTCGCATCTGGTGAAGGACGAGGTTGAAGGAAAGAGGAACTTCGAGCATGTGTAAGGTTAAGCCAGATAGTCAAAAACTTTTTAAAGTAAATTTAATGTTTTAACAAGTTAATATATTATCTTATGAAAAATTATATATATGTATGTTAAAATGTGTGGGTGTGTAACTGTGTTTAATGATAATATTAATTAAAGGTTTTATTTGATATCAGGGCTCTAACAAATAGTGAATTCAGATTTGAAGGTCTGTCAATGGAGATACAATGGTAGCATAATTACGAATGAAGCCTCCATAATAGCCAAATAAACCTAAGAAGTAATATTTTTTAAAGTTCAAGGAGATGATCATGATAAAATAACAATAATTTTAGATGGATCTGAAGCAAGACTGTTGAGTGTAACAATATGTCCTAAATATTCAATTCAAGAGATAGAAAAAACACATTTTGAGAGCTTAGACTTCAAATGAATAACATGATCATGAAAATGCTTTCTATAGATAAGCATGTCATCAAAAAAGTTTAACATAAAATGGAAAATGTCTTAAAGATTGCGTTCATAGTTTTTTGAAAAGTATATGAGGCATTGGATGGACCAAATGGCATAACAATGAACTCTAAGGGTCATGGTAAGTGCAGAAAAAAATTTTGGGAATGTCATCGTCGTTCATATGGATCTGATGAAGTCCAGCATGTAAATCTAATTTAGAGTAGAAAGTGGCACAAAAAGTTTATATAAAAGTTCATCAATCATAAATATAGGAAAACGGTGATTATATAGTAAGCTTATTTCAAGCCCAAAAATCTATGAAAAAAATGCAAAGCACCACCTAAAAGTTCAGTTGTGGATGCCCACCACCCACATTAGTTTCCAATGTATGTTGCACCTTTTATGTAGACACTATAGAAACAACCTTACAAATTCATAACAAAATTCTTTAGTAACTTATCTCAATCTCTATGTCATACGCAATCGTATGAAACAACCCGCTGATAGAAAAAGACAAGACAAAATTTTTCAAGTAGGTAACCATATCCTGATTTGTTTACAGCCTTATCGTCAAGTCTCTATTACACAGCAACAATTCTCTAAATCTTAAACGCTACTTTTGAACTTTTGTGATGCCTCGGCTAATTTACAATATTATTTATAAAGTAGATTTGTCATCAATCGCATGTATTCATCTAGTTTTCATATTTCATTATTAAAGTCATATTATAAAATAGTTTATTTCATCATAACTTAGATGCAGTTAAAAGACAGCCGGTTGTCGAACCACTAGCAATTTTATAGCAACTCAATATATTATAAAAAGGGAAACCACTCTTACAACTATTGGCTCGATGTGAAGCTCATATTCAAATTTTATAAATACCTACCTAAATTATGAATTTGAGGACAAGAGCAACATCGAAGGATGTAGAAATAATACAAGCCCGCCGGAAGACATCGCTACATCCACTAAGAGAAAACCTACTCAGACACATCGACGATCATGATAGCAAAATAAATGTATTTAAATTTGTATTTTGTGTTAGCTATAATTTATGGAGCATTCAAATACATAGCATACATTTCTTATGTTCACATAACTCACACCTAACGTTCATATTTACACGCATAGCTCTCAAATCTTTAATATCACGTCAAAAATGACATTATTACCAGTTCTTAAAAGCCAAATGCAGACTATCATGCATAGGTTTAAAGTACCAAATTGCTATGTATGTAATTATGGGTGTGAGATATGTAAATGCATGAGAATTGTGTGCTACATATGACAATTTCCCATAATTTTTTCACTTGACAATTTTGTGTTAGTGTTTGGCTTAGTTTGTTATGAGCTTATTTAGCTATTGGCCCTGTAAACTGGCCAATTGGGTTGTAATTAAATAGAAATTTTCTAATAACAAAACCCCCTTCCCGATTCTCTTCTCTCTCTCTCTTTACTTTTTCCTGTTTTCCAGTTGCTTTTTCGACTGTTTCTACTTGCGTATCCAAAACACAACACAAGCCTCATATGCTCAATGAACATTCGCGCACTATCTAGCACTTGCAATGGTATCGAAAATTTGAAAGTTGTATATAAGTCTACTTAGCTAGAAGAGAATCGCCAGAACCCTAAAAAGCGCATCCCTGTAACACGGACATACGACAATTTGATGATGGGAAGGCAATTCGTGTCAGGCGTACCCAAATACAAACAAAAAAAGTTAACTTAACGTAGCGTAGCGGTTTACTAATATGGCGCTCTGTGAAAGAGATTCGCCGTTTCGCACCTCTGCCTTGACGGAAGCGAACCCGCCGAGATCTCCCATATGGATCTCGCTCCCCTCCGTATCCATCATAACCGCAACGGCGAACCCCTTCTCCTCGTTCAACCGGCGCACCTGGCGTATAACCCTACGGTGCCAATCGTGCGTGCCGTGGCACATGTTGACCCTCGCGACATTCATTCCGCCGACGGCGAGAGCTTCAATTTGCTCCGCTTGGCATGTGGCTGGCCCGATCGTGCACACCAGCTTCGTTCTCCGCGTGCTTCGGAACCCGTTCTCCTTCAGCTCGGCCTCCGTCACCGCATCGACGTCGATCGCCGATGCGGCTGCGGCGATGGAGACGCTGCCGGTGCCGTTGTTAGAGGAAAGGATCGCCGGAGCAGGTGATGGACTGAGGTCCGGAGGTGGGGTGTGAGCGGCGGGGGAACTGCGCGGGAAACGGAGTCGCTGGGGGAGGAGCCGCGGGCGGAGGGAATGTGAAGCTAAGAGAGAACGGGAGGGGTTGATAGGGCCTAGTAAGTGAAGGGATTGAGCGGCCATTTGAGGGTTAAGAGGTTCGCCGGAGATGGGTTAGAGAAGTGGACTGTGAGAGGGGAGATGCGGAATGGTATGGGGATTGCAATATACCTTGGTTGGTGGCGACGGCGTTTACGATGTGGGTGGCAAGAGGTGCCGTACTAATTCTCTTTGGTAATTAGTAGAACAGCTAATAAATTTATTAATTTAATGGTTTAATTTTATAAATAGTAATATTTGTATGTAATTATCCCTAATTTTTTTTATCATTTGCTCACATACCACNTCACATTCTTCCATCAATATCAATTTTCTATTGTAACAATTCGTGATCTCAAACTTTTCTTTGCTTATAGTTTTTACTAAATTCTAAAATTTCAGAATTTCACGCAATTTCTCACTCTCAATTTAATAAGAAATTTTAGATGGTATGTATGGGGGTTTATCCATATATAATTCTTAAGGATATTTTATGGATCCAAAGCTCTTTTATTTGACTCATGTTTTTGTATATTAGTATTTGGCCCATAAAATGTAAAAAATGATTTTTNATAATTCTTAAGGATATTTTATGGATCCAAAGCTCTTTTATTTGACTCATGTTTTTGCATATTAGTATTTGGCCCATAAAATGTAAAAAATGATTTTCTAGGAGGCAAGTGAGGGGTTCATAAGTCTTTATTGGGATTATCACTAAATTTTTAGACTTATGATCAAACTCTACAAAGCTAATCTTTTTCCTAAAGTTTTTTTTGACACTTCTATACTAGTAAGCNTAGACTTATGATCAAACTCTACAAAGCTAATCTTTTTCCTAAAGTTTTTTTTGACACTTCTATACTAGTAAGTCTCACAACCTGCACAAGCTAAAAAAATTATCTTGACATTCATGCAATGCATCGAGATTCGTATCAAATGATGAAAATTTGGGGATGGTAAATCGCTTGTAAATTCGTACTTCTTAAAATATTTAATAGTAGTTAAAATCGGCTAGCATTTTAAATTCAATTAATATTTTATTTAAAATTATGATAATTAATAATTATATATTACTAAACTAATTAATTATTAAATAGGAATTTGTCATTTATTAAAAAACAGTAAATAGTTATTAATTAAGAATTACTTACAAAATTATCAATATTTATTTTTTATTAATTGAGAATTAAATAATAAGTATAAATTTATTTAATTATAATTAATGTAATAATATTTTAATTAATTATTAATTATTAATCAATTAAATTAAAACATCTCTCGCCGAAACCCTCGCATGTCCCTCCCCCTCTGTTTCGTCCCAAAGTCGACTTTTGCGACCGAACACCCTCGCGACNCCGAAACCCTCGCATGTCCCTCCCCCTCTGTTTCGTCCCAAAGTCGACTTTTGCGACCGAACACCCTCGCGATACAGTCGCAATTGGAGCTAGCTGAGAACGCAACAACGGGATCGAGGCTTACAGGGAACATTCTCCGGCAAAAATGGGTTCCAATGGGATCAACGAGGACTTATCAAGACAAGTTCGTGTTCGCTTTCTGACTAAGCTGCCTCCGCCGTTTAAAGTTCAGACGAGCTCCATTGCAATTCCAGCTAATCTCAGTAGAATGGGGCTCTCAGAGATTGTGAACCTTCTTCTGAAGAACAGTAC
>JXCR01097990.1:591518-626867 GCA_002079205.1 Phalaenopsis hybrid cultivar | reverse complement strand
CCCGCACCCAAACGCCCTAAAAAAATATTTTATATCCTTTTAATACCACATAAAAAATTATAAGAAAAGAAAAGAATATAGCATGTATTTATAATCTAACAACACAAAATTCGACATAGAAGAACACTATCACATGAAGGTGATCGTATGCAAAATATAAACATTCACAACAAATCAATCAATATTAAAGCATATGCATGAAAAGTAGAACATAACAATTATAACCAACTTGGGTGAGATTTCCAACTAACACAATAAGTCTAAAGCAGAAGTACACTCAAGACAAGTTTAAAGAAGAACACACAAACCTAAAAGTAATTTCAAAGCAATTTTGAAGTAAAAAGACGCACAACATAATAAGGCTGACACTTAGGTTGCCTCCTAAGAATTGATTGTTTTAACGTCCCGAACCTGACTTAAGGTCAAATCATTCTTCACATTTTTCCATCAATATCAAATTTCTATTGTAACAATTCCTGATCTCAAAATTTTGTTTGCTTATAGTTTTTACTAAATTCTCAAGTTTCAGAATTTCTCGCAACTTCTAACTCTCAATTTAATAAGAAATTTTAAACGGTATGTAGGGGGGTTGATCCATATTATAATCCTAAGGATATTTTATGGATCCAAAGCTCTTTTATTTGACTCATGTTTTTGCATATTAGTATTTGGTCCACAAAATGAAGAAAATTATTTTATAAGAGGCAAGTGAGGGGTTCATAAGTCTTTATTAGGATTATCACTAAATTTTTAGACTTATGATCAAACTCTACAATGCTAATCTTTTTCCTAAAGTTTTCTTTCGACACTTTTATACTGTTGAGAAAATTAGGGCGAAGAAAAACAGTAATCGACACAAATTCAGAAGAACAAGAGATTTAACGAGGTGGCAAAGATGCCTACGTCCTCGGGAGCAGAGCGGCGACCTCCTTTTCAATATTCAGAAAAGATTACAGAATAGAATATTCAGCTCTCTCGAAGACCTAGAATTACAAACAAGTCTATTTATAATCGTTGAGTAAACCCTACAGTACAATATGTAATTCTCAAATTACTCATGTACCGTATAGCGGAGCGTTGACCCAGTACCCGCAATCCACATAACGTAACTTCCCGATTTGGACAGATTCTTTCGCTTCGCTCCGCTCTGCTCCGCTTCGTTTCAGCGTCTGTCCCTATATGGTACATGAGTCATACCATAACAAATCTCCACCTTGGCGAATATCCAGCCCCTTAGGAGAAAAAATACCTGAGAGTTACATCTGCACCAATGTGGGTTGGGCCACCATGCTTCTGTTGCGCCCACGCTGATCTCAACCCACTAAATTCCAAGAGACACATATCTTCAATTCCAAGAGACATCTCTTCGTTCCAAGAGACTCCAAATCCTGGTATTATGAGTCATACATAACAATTCTCCACTTTGGCGAATATCTAAGCCCTTTAGGAGAAATCTCCACCTTGCGAATATTCAATCCCTTAGGAGAAAAAATCTCCACCTTGCGAATATCCTGCCCTTTAGGAGAAAATCTCCACTTTGCGAATATCCAACCCTTAGAAGAAATATCTCCAGCTTGTGAATATCCTGTCCCTTAGGAGAAAATCTCCACTTTTCGAATATTCAGCCCCTTAGGAGAAATATATCATGGAGTTTCTTATGCACAAATGTGGGTTGAAGCACTTTTCCTGTTTGTGCCAGCACCTCGGCTAAACTGTCGTCCCGTGAGCGAAACCCTTCGCGAAACCATTGTTCGAGAATAATCGTACCTGCTCGCTCGCCAGCACCCTACCGAACTCCACCTGTCGCAACTCCTCCTGCGATGAACTTGCAAACTCCGTTGGTCGAACAACACCAAACTCCTATGTTCTCAAACGATCATGCTCGCGGTAACTGCACACGAACTCATGTTCATTAACTCCACCTCGTCTAATGCCGTGAAGTTTCATGAACTGTCGCGCC
This sequence comes from Phalaenopsis hybrid cultivar, assembly GCA_002079205.1. Classification (NCBI taxonomy): domain Eukaryota; kingdom Viridiplantae; phylum Streptophyta; class Magnoliopsida; order Asparagales; family Orchidaceae; genus Phalaenopsis; species Phalaenopsis hybrid cultivar. The sequence continues at coordinate 624,907 of JXCR01097990.1, read as the reverse complement.
TCGAAGTCGCGACGCAGCCTCTACCGCGAACTTCCTGAAGCATAACTCGCCGAACTGCCGCAGCCCTTTATCCAAACTGTTTCGCACCTGTTCGTTCCCGCGAGCCCGTCAACCTTGCGAACAATCCGCAAAATTTTATATTATTCTACGTCGTAGCCATGATTTCTTTTCTCCAGCCAATGAAATTCAGAAAATACTTCCAAATTTTCTTCTCCACAAGATTCCTTGTTGAACCAAAAATTTTTCACCCTAGTTTGCCACAATCCGAAGTTATATGTTCCGTCGAATTTCACCACCTCGAATTTTGCACAAGAAAAAAAAAATCATCTGAAAATTGATCATGCAACAAAACTTTTCTGCAAAAAAATTTCTCTGCAAAAATTATTGCTTAGACTCTTTTTTTTTTGAAAAAAAAGGAAAAAAGAAAAATTGAAATATTCAAGTAAAAGAAAAAAAAATTCCTCTCCGCCTCCAAGAAAAGAAATAAATATTTCCTTTATTTCTTCTTCTTATTCAACAAAAGAAATCCTTAATTAAATTTGCTTAATTTGAAAACTTTCCTTTAATTAAGCAAAATTCAAAAAACTTTCCTGTAATTCAAATTCCGGCTTACTGCAGCAAATGGAAATTCCTTAATTCCCTCCAACTTCCTTCCAGTAAAAGAATATTCCTTGATTCCTTGGAAGGTCCTCTCCGCAGGCTTGCCAACAATTGAAACAAGGCAGCCAACAATGGAAAGCAAGGGAATATTCCTTTCCAATTTCTCAAGCAGCAACGAAAGAAGGAATTCCTTTCAGCCCAAGAAATACAGAATTTTTTCTCTCAGCTTCTTCTCCAGCAATGGCAGCAATGGAATTCCTATTCTTTCTCCGCAGAAATTCTTTCGCAATGAATGGAAGGCCAGCAACAATGGAAAGTATTTTATTCCTTCTCCGCATATAATATCTCCCGAAGAATATCTTATATTTTCCGCCACCGATGGAAAATCTGAAACGCTCCTTTCCTTTTCTTCCCGGACCGTGCTTCTTCCTTTTCTTTCACAGATCTGCAGCCCGCCTTCCTTTTCCTTCGCAGATCTCCAACGCGAACCTTCCTTTTTCACACGCCGAAGCTTCCTCTGCGAACAACCTTCCTCGGGAACAGATCGCAGCCTCCGCGAGCTGTCGAACAACAGCCACCGTCCGCTAATCCCGGGTCACGATCCTCCTCCAAAACGCCCGAACCTTCTGCTTCAAGCCCGCGATCTGCAACTTCTGCACCAAACACCGCCAACACCGAAGCCTTCGCCAAATCTCCTCTGTGGAAATCGCCAAACTCCCCCTTCGCGAACTACTCCTGCCGCCACGATTCGCCTTCCCGAGGCTTGCTCTTCCTACGCCGAACCACCGAGATTCTTGCTCCGAGATAGCTCTTCTGCCCTAGTTGAAAAATCCTCGGCCAAAATCTTTGCCGCAAAAAAAAAAAATTCTTCTGCGCTTCCCCCCAAATCGTTCTTCTTGCTTCCTGCGCCGCCGCAGTTTTCTTCCTTGCCCTCGAACCTTGGCTTTGATACCACTTGTTGAGAAAATTAGGGCGAAGAAAAACAGTAATCGACACAAATTCAGAAGAACAAGAGATTTAACGAGGTTCGGCAAAGATGCCTACGTCCTCGGGAGCAGAGCGGCGACCTCCTTTTTAATATTCAGAAAAGATTACATAATAAATTATTCAGCTCTCTCGAAGACCTAGGATTACAAACAAGTTTATTTATAATCGTAGAGTAAACCCTACAGTACAATATGTAATTCCCAAATTACCCATGTACCGTATAGCGGAGCGTTGACCCAGTACCCGCAACCCACATAACGTAACTTCCCGATTTGGATAGATTCTTCCGCTTTGCTCCGCTCTGCTCCGCTTCGTTCCAGCGTCTGTCCCTATATGGTATATGAGCCATACCATAACTTATACCTGTAAGTCTCGTAGTCTGCACAAGCTCAAAAAATTGTATTGAGATTCATGCAATGCATCGAGATTCGTATCGAATGATGAAAATTTGGGGATGGCAGTTAAAATCGGCTAGCATCTTAAATTCAATTAATATTTTTTTTAAAATTATGACAATTAATAATTATATATTTACTAAACTAATTAATTATTAAATAGGAAATTGTCATTTATTAAAAAACAGTAAATAGTTATTAATTAAGAATTACTTATAAAATGATAGAATAAATAAAAATAAATATTTAGTTTTTATTAATTAAGGATTAAATAATAAGTTTAAATTTAGTTAATTATAATTAATATAATAATATTTTAATTAATTATTAATGATTAATCAATTAAATTAAAACATCTCTCGCCGAAACCCTCGCATGTCTCGCCCCCTCTGTTTCGTCCAAAAGTCGACTTTTGCGACCGAACGCCCTCGCGATACAGTCGCAATTGGAGCAGCTGAGAACGCAACAACGGGATCGAGGCTTACAGGGAACATTCTCCGGCAAAAATGGGTTCCAATGGGATCAACGAGGACTTATCAAGACAAGTTCGTGTTCGCTTTCTGACTAAGCTGCCTCCGCCGTTTAAAGTTCAGACGAGCTCCATTGCAATTCCAGCTAATCTCAGTAGAATGGGGCTCTCAGAGATTGTGAACCTTCTTCTGAAGAACAGTACTGTTTCTGTCTTTAGCTTTTTTGCTTTTCACTATTTGCGATATAGCATTCAATGTTTCAGTTGATTATCGCATGCCTCTAAGTTTTTACTATTATGCATGTTTATGCTGCGCATTTGTTATGCTCATTGTCATTACATCCATACTGATGTTTTTTTTTGGGAGCTGTTTGGCTTCATGTGTGATCTAATTGAAGAAAGTTTCAGTAAATTTTGTAAATCCAGATTTAGCAAATCTAGTTGTGGGTAAATCTTGAAAATTTGTTGAAGTTATTGTTATATTTAACGAGTTTATTATGATTGATTTGTTTATTTATATGCTCTAAGCCTACTCTATAAAATGGACTTAGTGTTTATGAGAGAATTATGGTGAGAGGGGTTGAGATGTAACCCAAAACCGTTTTTTCTTTCTCCCATCTGGTGCTAGTAGAATATCCCTACCCTCGAACATAGGCGACTCAATTTAACACCGAACCACATAAACCTATGTACTTGATTGTCATATGTGAATTTATATGCTTCTGCATTGTTTTCGCATAAAAATAAATATCAAAGCTTCAGGTTCGTGATCGAAATGAGGTTCAGTGTCGACGGCAGCAAATCCGACGTGTGTTGCCGAAGTTTTTTTAAGCAGGTGGTCCAACTTATTTTGCCAATAGATTCGAAGGTTGCGGCGAGGTCTGGCGCGATCAGATAGAGGCTTGGTAGGGAACACACGTGGTTAAACTGAGGTTTTGCGTGGACCAGAGTGAGCGGCGGCTCTAGTTGCGACAGGTGGCGTTTCCGATGAGGTCCTAAAGGCAGTCGGCGGGGACCAGAAAGCCTAGACTGGGAAAAGTTCATTTTCTTGTTGGAGAAACAGTTGCGCGTGGAGAAGAGTTGTCCAAAAGCCTGAAAAGGGAAGATTTTTGTTCTCAAAGCCAGAAAAGAAGGAAACATTTTATGTTTTGAAGGCAGAGTGAAGAAAAAAGAAATCTTAGGAATAAAAAGAAAAATTTATGAGTTAAAGAATTTCAGTGAAAAAAGAAAAAAAATTGAAATTTTCAGAAAGAAAAAATAGAGAATTATTTTTTTAAATTTTTTTTAATTTTTTTTAGATAATCTTTTTTTAGTTGTTTGTTTGCTTTTTTTCCAAGTATTTTGCTAGAGTATTTTTTTTTGGGAAAGAGGTTCCAACTGTTAAAACAATAAACCATAGCATGATTTTAGGTTGTTCAACAACTACCATAACAGTAAAAAAGTCAATTCATCAGGTGGTAATGAATTCTGTAAAAAACGATGTTATGAAATTCGATGACAAATGAAATTTCGGCATGCGACAATACGAGGTGGTGAATGTGTTGTGTTCTTTGAATCTGGATGAAGTCTTGCATAGTGAGGAATGTTTTGAAGAGGTGTTAGAAAGAGATTGGTTGAAGATTAACACGAGTGTTTGTGGCTTGATCTAAAATTGACTACCTGAAGAGATCAAATATGGGGTGATGATAAAGACTTATGTAAGAAAGTTGTGGAGAATGTTGGATAACAAATATCTCACTTAGAGCGTGGAGAACCACCTTCATATGAAGCGTCGACTCTACAACTTTCATATAAGATGGGGGTTACTATTGATGTGCACTTAAATGACTCACAAAGTTGTTAGCTGATCTGTTAAATTTGTATGAGTTTGGAGATGAAGACAAGACGTTTCTTCTGTTGAATTTGCTCTCGGATGAGTACGAAAATTTTACTATAACTCTCATTCATGAGAAGAAGATTTTAAATTATGGCAAATTAACTACGTCATTGTTGAATCACGAGTTTCGTTCAGTAGACAAGGAGTTGCAAAGACAAAATCATCCGAGGTATTTCTACACCAACGCGATAAATCTGAGAAAAAGAAGAATTGATCAAATGAAAGTGGCAGCGGCGACACTTCTTAAAAGCAGGGCAAATCTTGTGGGTGTAACCTTGGGAAAAATCAATATTTTTTTTTCTGTTTAAGATTGATTATTGGAAGAAAGATTGTATGAAATTGAAAGAGAAGAGAAAAGAAGTTGCATATAAGACAAACCAATTTCATTGTGAAAATACGTGAAGAGGCGGATTTAAATGTATCACTATTTGCAAGATTTCATAGTTTGTTTACAGATGATTGGTGTTTGATTTTGGATACAATTGTCACCTATCATTTTTGTCATCATCGATGATAATTTTGCATATAAAAGAAGCTAGATAGTGGTGTAGTGACTGCGGGCAAATATTAAACTTGTTCTATTGGTGTAGGGAGTATTTTTATTAGGATGGACGATACTGTGAGGGAGTTAACTAATGTTAAATATGTTTCAAATATGATAAAGAATTTTTTGTCAATTGGGGCTTTAGATTCCAAGTGCTACAAGATAGTTATTGAAGCAGAAGTTCCGAGGATATGTCGTGAAGCAATGATTTTTATGAAGTTAGTTTTTCATCACAATGTTTACTTTCTTCAGGGTATTACAGTGACTAACACGGATGTTGTTGCAGATAAATTTTCTAACGCCACTATGTTGTGGCATATGCACTTAGTTCATGTTGGAGAAATTTCACTTCAGGCTTTGGTGAAAAAAATGAATGATCAAAGGAGCAAGTAACTGCAAGCTTGATTTTTGTGAACTTTGTGTATTTGACAAGAAAACACGAATATCTTTTGAGACTGTCATTCGCCGTACAAAGATAATTTAGTTTATGCTCACACATATGTTTAAGCCCCAATGAAGACAACATCATTCAGTGGGCGTAGATACTCTGTCTCTTTTATTGACGATTGAGTTTACACCTTGAAACGTAAAAGCGAAGTGCTGACAAAGATAACATCATTCAACGGATGAAGATACAATCTTCTTTATTGATGACTACTCCATGTATGTTTGAGCGTAACAAAAGTGAAGTGCTAGAAATTTTCATAAGTTGGATAAAGTGGATTGAGATTTGGGCTGGTAAAATAATCTGATGTATCAGGTCAGACAATGAGAACGAATACAGTTTGAATACGTTCTTACAAGTGTCAGAGAGTTGAGATAGAACACCACTTCACTGTTCGAGAGACGTCACATCAGAATGAGTTAACAAAGAGGATGCCAAACTTTGGTGGAGAAAGTTCGTTGTATGTTAATCCACTGTTGGGTTGGATAGAATCATTGGACCGATGCCATTGATTATGTCTGTCACTTGGTGAACTGTCTGTCTGCCGCAGCTATTGAGAAGAAGACCCCAAATGAGATGTGGATAGGGCATCTTGCTAGAGATTATGAGCACTTGAGAGTGTTTGAATGTCTAGCTTACGACCATGTGCTTACGACCATGTGCATAATGATAAACTAGAACCACGAGCAAAGAATGCGATCTTTATTGGGCGTCAAGCTATATGATCAATCAGAAATGAAAGTTGTCATTAGCAGGGATGTTACATTAAACAAGACAAACTTGTTGAAAAATCAAAACTTAAAGTAGGTGGAAAGTTATACTGAGACCACATATATGCAACAAAAGTTGAAGTTTGATGAAACTCTATTTTTTTTTTAAATTTGTCCACTCTGAATCAGATATCTGATTTAGCTGCAGCTCAAGATGTATCTGTTGATAATGCTTAGAAGGTGGTGAAAGAAAATGTTAAGGATGGAATCTATTACAAGGAACAGGACCAGAGACCAGAATATCCCAAAACCAGCTTAGTTGATGGATCACATGGCATTTGCACTTTCAGTCATAGGGACAAAAATTCATTGTTACTATAAAAAAAGCAGTGGAAATCTCAAGCCGTGATCTTTGGAGAGTAGCAATAGATGAAAAGATGAAATCTCTTCGGAAGAATGGTACTTGTATGTTGGTGAAGCTTCCTCTGAGAAATAAAATGATCAGGTGCAAACGGGTGTATGCAAATAAATAAGGATCTCATGAAGCTGATGTGAGGCACAAAACAAGATTAGTGGCAAAAGATTTTGTACAATGAGAAGGGATTGATTATGACGAAGTGTTCGCTCCAGTGGTCAAACATCTTTAAATTCGTGTTTTCTTAGCACTCGTAGCATATTATGGCTCGATCTTGGAACAACTTATTGGGAAGATTGCATTCCTAGATGGAGAATTGCAAGAGGAGATCTACATGTTGCAGCCACCTAGATATGAAGTATCAAAAGACTTGATTTGCAAAATGAACAAGTCTTTGTAAGGGTCACCACAACAGTGGTATGAAAAATTTGATCAACTCATGAGGGGACATGACTATACGAGGAGCCGGTATTATAATTGTGCATATTTCAAGAAAGTGGGTGATGATGAGCTCATTTACTTGCTTCTATATGTTGATGATAAATTGATTGCATCTGCAAGTCAGATTGAGGTTGATGGAATGAATAATCGACTGTCCAAATATTTTAAAATGGAACTGTGTAAAGCTCGCAGAATTCTTGACATGGAGATTCTGAGGGACACGAGAACTGAAAATGTTTGTCTTTCTCGAGAAGCTTATTTTTAGAAGGTGCATAAGCAATTTGGGGTTGATGACTTGAGTAAGGCGGTGAGTCTACTAATTGCATCTCACTTAGTTGAGTTCAGATTAGTGTCCTAAAGATGATCAAAAAACAAAGATATGTGATCGGTTCTTTTTGGCAGTTTGGCATATGTCATGGTTTGTATTAGACAGACATTACATAAGTAGTTGGTGTTGTGAGTAGTTTCATGCATGATCCGAGAATGAATCATTGACAGGATGTGTAGATTATTCTGAGTTATTTGAAGGGTACAATTGATGTTGGCTTGGTATTTGAGAGGCAGTCATCTAGTGCAGATTTGTGTGTAGGCTACACTGACTCAAACTATGCAGGTGATATTGATATTGTTTCTTTCTCTACTACGATTGATTATTTATTCATATTGACATGAGGTAAAGTCAGTTAGAGGTCAGTTCTTCAGTCTATTGTTGCTTTGTCTACTACAGAGACTAAGTACATGACAGTCACAAAGGCGATGAAAGAAGCAATATAGATGCATGACCTATTGAAAGACTTGGGAGTTGATTAAAAATTTCTGACGGTATTCTATGATAGTCTGAGTGCAATATTCTTGGCCACAAATCTAGTTTATCATGCTTGTTCCAAGCAAACTGATGTGAGATACCACTTTGTTCGAAATTTGATTGAAGAAGACATGTTCTATTGTAGAAGATATATATAAAGAAGAATCCAGTGGACATGCTCACGAAGATCCTACTGGTCCAGAAGTTCACCTACTGCAGAAATTTGGTGAACGTTTAAGCTCAGGTTTGATTGCCCAGGAGTGCATATTGAAGAATTATGCGAAACTTGATTCCTTTAGGAGGGGATACGTAGGCAACCATCTTGGTGCGGCTGAATTGGAGTTTTGGAGCTCATTTAGTCACCTCTCACTTATTTGAAAGTAAGAAATGGAATGAAGATTATTATATTTAATGGTTTTATTATAATTTATTTGTTTTCTTTTTTTGATTTCTTTCTTTATATGCTCTAAGCCTTCTCTATAAAAGAGGACTTAGTGTTCATGAGAGAATTATGGCGAAACCTTGAGTTGTAACCCCAAACCGTTTTTCTTTCTTCTATTCGATGCTAATGGAATCTCCCTCCCTATGGACGTAGACGAATCAATTTAACTCTGAACCACATAAATCTTTGTGTTTGATTGTTGTTGTGTAAATTTCTATGTTTCCGCATTGTTTTCGCAAAATAGTTATATATTGTACTATAGTAGAATCACAGTGAATTGTTTGGTAGATATTATTACAATTTAGGATTTAAATAAAGGCGAAGAAGAGAAGCAGTGAGAAGGGGAGCAAATTACTCAAATACCGATCCCCAAGCATTTCCTAATTCCATGGTTTGGATTAAAAACAAGAAGAGTGAAATTTTGGAAGATAACATAATTTATATTGCTAAAAAAAATCGTTTTACATGTTTTAGCTTAAAGCCTGGCCACCTTTTAGTCGCCAACAATTTTCAAATTCCCAATCTACAATTTTATATGAATTAGATGGTCAAGTTCAAGATTTGTATCACATTGTTCTATTTGTCGAACAACTAGCATCAGCTTGTCTAGAATGATTCATATATTATTTTGGGGCATTTACATAAATACCACCCAATTCCTATATATTTACATATATAACGCCTAAATTGTTTTTTTACATTTAAGCCACCCAAATCTCTTATATCACATAAACAATATGACTATTTTAACTTTTAAAAAGTTAAATACTCCTTTTCATTCATAGGTTNTTTTAATCTTTTCTTTTATTTTTAAAACATGTTTGTTTGATGTGTTTTTAAGGTGTTTTATTTTTTTGTTTTTAAAACAAATTAGTATATTTTTGAAAACACTCAAATTAACTTTAAGTCTTTAAAAAAATAACTATACTTTAATCAAAAAGTCAAGCAAGCTTCATTTCAAATTAGAACATAAACAAAGAAATATAATAAGATGAAAACAAAAATGATCCCAAATGGCCCTTCATTTTTTTCCCATACTGATCTTTCATCAAATGAAGTTTGATGTAGCGGAATCTGCTGATAATCCAGTTAGGATTGGAGCATTTAAAATTCTCAGGGGGCATACATCATCAGTGCAGAGCATCTCAGCTATTCCTTCTGGAGATATGGTTGGATGCTCATTTATATTTCCTTTTCTAATTATGATTATGTTCTTTTGATCATGTTTCGTGTTTTGGATATTTACAGAAGTAGTACACAATTCTCATGTATTTACATATCTCACACCAAAACTTTAATATTTACATACATTTCATGTTGGTGCTTTAAAACTATGCATGAAAAGGTGGTTTTGACTTTTAAAATGTGGTAATTGTGATATTTTGAAGTGATATTAAAAAGTTGAGTATTATGTCTTGAAATATGAAAGTTTAGGTTTGAGGTATGTAAATACATAAAAATTATATGCTTTGTATGTAAATACCCCTTTGATTTTTTTCTCATGACCTTGATGCTAAGTAAAGGATCTATCCCCATTTAGGTATGCTCAGGCTCGTGGGATAGTTCGATCAAGTTGTGGAAAGTTGTCTCTGAAGGAGATGGCGACTCTGTGTCAATAAAGCGAAGAAGGCTTATAACTAATGTTGACGAGCCACAATTGGAGGTATATGCAACCATATTTTTGTTTAATTGCAATATAATTAAATATGTCCCTATTTTTTTGGGCAGCGTAATTCGCTAATTCATGTACATACGATCAAGAAGATCTTAACAAAGGGACATATTGTATTGTATGATGATTTGAAAAATGGAAAAAAAAAAAGAATGATACTTTCATTGCACTTGCAAAATTAAGAGTCTGTTTGGGAGCAGCTGCAATTGTTTTAAAGATTGAAGCTGCTGCAGAAGAAACTGTTTTTCAAAAAGTTGTGGCGGCTATTATAGTTTTTTTTTAAAATCAGGTTGCAACTTTCTACTAGTTTAGGTGGCAAAACATAGCTTTCTACAGACAAAATAAACTTTTGCCAAACCGAAAAAACCGCGGCGCGGCACCGCACCACTACCCCAAACACACCCTAAAAGAGAGTGGGCGGCAAGGGACATTTACGAAGATACGCCACAATTCTTTTGTATTTAAATATCTAACACCTGCACTTTAATATTTACATGCATTATACTCAAATCTTTAATATCACATAAATTATACCACTATCACCTACTTTTGAAAAAGCAAATATACATTTTCAAGCATAGCGTCATCACACCAAAGTTTTATAAGTATAAAGATGATATTTTAGATGTTAGATAGGTAAATATAAAAGAATTGTGTGTTATATATGTAAATGCCCCTAAAAAAAGGTGAACTAATAACCTTTAGTCATGAACCCCACTAGTTTGCCTGCATGTGTTTGAATTCTTAGGGATGCTTTATAATTATCAAATAGATCAACAAAATTGCTTCTACACTACATGTCGCTATTTTTTATACTCAGCAGATGGCCATCTGAGACTAGGAAGTGTGTATTATATGTATGCTGCTATGGAATTTTCAATTTTTTCAAATTTTCCACATTATTTCGTTCATTCGATGTAATCCATGAAATCTATGATTTTTATGTACACTTCTTTATTTTTGCTTTTTTTTTCATGTATCCCTTGTGATTATGGTTGGCTGAAACTAAATTTTTATATTTGTATGTAATTGTAATCTTCATCAAGTTTCAAATTCTGCTTTATTTTTCTGGCTATATCATGTAGAATTTTTGTTTTTCCCGTCTAAAAATAATGTATGAAAATTTGATTTATCATGGGTTTTTATTTCTCAGTTACAATTACTTATCATAATCTTCTCATTATTATCTCTTAGGCGGAAGCTACAGCAGATCTTGTTGGTCATACACAGTGTGTATCATCTATCGTCTGGTTAGAGCCTCAAACCATATATTCAGCATCATGGGACCATTCTATCAGAATCTGGGATGTTCCATCAGAGAAAGCAACATCGAATTTGGTAAGATATAAACGTTTAATTTTAAGTAGGAAGATTTACATACTTACCGCTCAATTCTTTGGTATTTACATATCTGTAGAATTTACTTGGGGAGGAAAATTGCTTTATCCATTATTCGCAATTAGAGAATAGATATACGGAGAAACCAATCTCTCCTTATTTACAAACTTATCAAATATATCCACCCTAAATTAGGAAAGAAGTTAATCCTATAATAAAAAATAGAATGTCATAAAGTAGAGAGGGAATAAACTAATCTAAAGGTTTTCTAAGTTGTCCCAATTAAATCCTCTAAAGTTTGGAGGTGGCTGGATGGCCCACGAGAGAGAGGGAAAAGCGAAAGAATGGATCTTCTCAGTTTTCCATAATATCTAACACTGAAACTTTAATTTTTACAGACATACCACCCTACACATGCATGAAAAGGTGCATTTCACACGTAGGTATTTTTAATGTGATATGAAATATTTGGGTGGTATAAATGTAAAAATTAAAGTTTAGTTGTTATTTGTTAGATTTGTAAATCCTTAAGAATTGGGTGGTATATTTTTAAATGCCTCTTTAAATATTAGAAAATCTTGTTCAGCATAACAAAGCTATGTTTATGCATTCAAATTGGAGGTTTTGAAATGCATATTATTTGTTTTCTTGTTTGGAATAAAGCCTGTATTTGCAGTCTTCAAATTCAGAATATGAACTATATTTTTTTCAGATTATTCAAACTTGCGAGAATTGGTAACTCAAACTTTTATTTGTAGCAAATGATGTTTTAGCTTTCTATGGCACAATATTTGTTTCTTAGATCGGTGAGCCTCAAATACTTTGTTGTGACAAGTATGAAATTTTCACTTTAGAATAGGAAGATTTACCTACATAGAACTCAATTTCTATGTATTTGCACATCTACTAAACTTAAATTTTTACATACATACTACCTTACCTATGCTTGATAAGGTGCGTTTCACTTTTTAAAACTTAAAATTGTGGTATTTTTGATGGGATATGAACAATTTGGGTGGTATAAAATAAAAAAATAATAATAAAAAAGTTTAGGCGTTAGATATGTAAATAAATAGGAATTGGGTGGGATGTATGTAGATGCCACATTAGAATATTGTGTATATACTGCAACTGATGTCGTGAAACTTCAACCATACTGTCGAGCAGGTTTGTGGGAAAGCTCTGAATTGCCTCGATGTTGGAGGTGAAGGATCCGCACTTATTGCTGCTGGAGGTTCGGATCATGTCTTGCGAGTTTGGGACCCCCGCAGGCCGAGTAAATAATCCCAAGAGCCTAATTTCCTGCAAATCTAAATTTCTCTTCAAGTTTTATGAATTTGATTCTATTTGTTTCAGGTAGTTCGGCGCCAATTTTTCAATTCTCGTCTCATTCGCTTTGGATTAGTGCTTGTAAATGGCACCCGAGATCCATATTTCACTTGCTTTCGGCATCTTATGATGGGAAGGTTATGTTATGGGATTTGAGAACCGCGGTATGGTACCATATTCGTCTTCTATAGTTATTCGTCTTATGTGCTAGGTATATTTACATACGTAGCACACAATTTTTATCTATGTACATATCTTACATATAAACTTTCATATTGACACACATAGCATAAAAAATAACAGCTTTTGAAAGTCAAATGCACCTTTTCATACATAGCTTTAAAGAACCAAAATGTTGTGTGTAAATATTGAAGGTTAGGTGTTAGATATGTAAATACATAAGAATTGTGTGCAGGGTATGTAAATTCTTCTGCGCTCTAACTAATCATCAAAGTTAGTCTTCCTCTTCTGCATACTGATATTTTTTGAGAAATATTTTTTGTTTCAGTGGCCTTTAGCGAAAATAGATGCACATAAGGATAAGGTAGTGATTACTTATCATTTTTCTGCCCATATTTAAGTTCCTTTTTTTTTTTGCATTCTGATTTATTTATTTGGATGGATTCAGGTACTGTGTGCAGATTGGTGGAAAGATGATAGTGTAGTTAGTGGAGGAGCTGATTCAAAATTGTTCATTTCTTCAGGGATATCAATAATTTGAAACTTCTCATTGGTAATACTCTTTTTCACTTTACAGTTCTCTTGTACATATATTTGAACTGGTATTTATGTAATATAACACATTCTTTTGTATTTACATATATCACACCTCAATTTTGATATTTGTTTGTGTAATGCTTTATCATCTGAATCACTTCAAAACATATGTATGAAAAGGTGTATTTCGGTTTAAAAAGTTTGATATTAGTCATATTTTTGTATGTGATTTAAATAATCGGAGGTTATTTAGGCAAATATCAAAATTGAGATGTTTGATATATAAATACATCAGAATTGTTTGAAATTTATATAAATATCCCTGTTTTTGAATTAGTTAACCGTTAAGCTGGCATTGGTTTGAAAAAGATTGGTTTTCCCTCTATAACTTGGAGCTGAATATGTCGCAACATATCATAGACTTTACAAATTATAACGGCCAAATGAACAGCATTTGATATTTTGATTGAAATCCTAAATCTAAATCATGGTAGGTAGATTTACATACATTCAATTTAATTGCTATATATTTACATATCAACAACAGCAACAATAAGGCTTTTTCCCATTAAGTGAGGCCGGTTACATGAATCTTTGCTCTCCATTGTGTCTCACTGAATGCCATATTTTCATTTAATTCTAATAAATTAAGATCATGTTTCTTACAACTTGCCCAAGTCTTTTTAGATCCACCTCTACCTTTCTTAATATAAGTTGAATCTAAAACATCTACTGTCCTAATTGGATCATCGGATAGTTTACGTTTAATGTGACCAAACAATCTAAGACGACTGTCTATAATTTTGTCTGCACTGGAGCTACACCAACACTTTCACGGATATATTCAGCAACTCATCCAGCTAAGCATTCTCATCTCAACAACACTTCACTTAGTTTTATATTCTCCTTTATCGGCCAACATTCCACTCCACAAGGCATTGCAAGTCTCGCCACCATCTTATAGCTATCATCTAAATTTTAATTTTTACATTTATGCCTCCTCACTGATGCATGAAATGTATATTTCACATTTTAGAAGTTACTAATGGTATTTGGTATAAATGTAAAAATATAAAGTTTAGGTGTTAGATATGTAAGTACATAAGAATTGGGTTGAATATATGTAAATGTCCCATCATGATGACATTCATGGTAACATTATAACTGCTTGAAGGAGCAATTTTGTCTTTCTAATGCCTTTCGTAACTGCAGATATCTGGAACTACGCTGTGCCTTCAGAAGAACTATTAGAGGGACCATGAAGTAATTAGTGAAGAGTTTCAATTTTGCTCTTATCTTATGCATCCTTTTGAGGGAAACCTTTTTTTATATTAATTTAAAATTTATTTAATTTATTGAATGTCAGAATACTGTTATATTGTTTAGCAGAAAGTGTAAGAGATGAACTGTTTTTCTTTCGATGAAATCATGTATGATATTTCTCTATTATTGATTGTGCTTGTGAGCTCATAATCATATTTTCCTTGTGAAATTAAGGTGATTGATTTGTTTATAAATTATCACTCATCCATATAGATTAATTTTGTTGTGTTGCATATGAATAATTTAACTTCATTTTGAGCTAATAAATGAATATATATATTAAAAAAAAGGAATGGCCAGAGGCTATGATACAAGCCCCGATCATCCCTTATACGCCTATAATTCAAATATCGCACCCTACATTCGAGGCGAATCAAACCCCATATTAGAGAGGACTTACAAGTGACAAGCAGATGCCCGACCAAATGATCTGTGTAAGCGGCGCCTATATATATATATATTCGAATCTCCCTTTGGCCAGTTTATCGGTATTGAGGGCGGTTCTCAAATAATTAGGCATATGAGCGTGACTGGGGGTCGTATAATAGCCTCTGATTGTNGAGATTTTAAAATAAAATTATTTTTATGAATAAAATTCAAGATTTTAAAATTTGGGATATTTATGATGAAGTAAATGTTATGTGTGATAAAGTAACAAACTCTATTAAATAAGTAGCAAAAGATATACTTGAAGAATAAAAAAAAAAATTTTTAAGTAAAAATAGTTGGTGATTGAATAATAATGTGCAAGAAAAGATAAAATATAAGAAGTTATATTATAAAAATTGGTTTAAATGTAAAAGCTTTAGATAATTAGTAAAAATATCAGACGACCCTGTAGTGAGTCTAAAAGAACAACGTGACGCTGAAAANCAACATCAAATATGGTAAGATAGAAACGTTTAATTTTAAGTAGGAAGATTTACATACATACCGCTCAATTCTTTGGTATTTACATATCTGTAGAATTTACTTGGGGAGGAAAATTGCTATATCCATTATTCACAATTAGAGAATAGATATACAGAGAAACCAATCTCTCCTTATTTACAAACTTATCAAATATATCCAACCTAAATTAGGAAAGAAGTTAATACTATAATAAAAAATAGAATGTCGTAAAACAGAGAGAGAATAAACTAATCTAAAGGTTTTCTAAGTTGTCCCAATTAAATCCTCTAAAGGTTGGAGATGGCTGGATGGCCCACGAGAGAGAGGGAAAGAGCGAAAGATTGGATCTTCTCAGTTTTCCATAATATCTAACACTGAAACTTTAATTTTTACAGACATACCCCCTTTACATGCATGAAAAGGTGCATTTCACGCGTAGGTATTTTTAGNTCTAATCCAAGGTATTTACATTTATATCCTCGATCTAAATATTATTTTTGGTCCTAGTTTAATCTTATGAACATTTTTTTTTTTATAATTTTATGCCTGTATCATTAACTTCAAGAATGAGACTCATATTGCATGGTTGGAGCTTGCTATAGTGCTCATCATGTATGATGTAAAAATGTTGTTTTTTTTATATATCGTTTGATTTATTTTGAGCATTTATGCTAATTTAATATGTTTTATTTTGTTTAATTTAAGAGAAAGTGAGCTCTACCTTTTGGATTATTATTTTTTAGTGAAATTTACATATGTAGCACACATTTCTTATGTATTTACATGTTTCACACTTCAACTTTCATATTTACGTACATAAGACTTTGGTACTTCAAACCTATGCATGAAACGGTGTATTTCACTTTTAAAAAGTGGTAATAGTGCTATTAAAGATTTGAGTGCTATGCGTAAATACGAAAGTGTAGGTTTTAGATATATGAATACATGAGAATTGTGTGCTATGGTTTTAGATATATGAATACATGAGAATTGTGTGCTATGTATGTAAATGCTCTTATTTTTTATTTGTGATTTGGGGATAAGTAAATAAAAATTATTATCATTGATATGACTCTAAGCTCAAGGCAGACTCTTTAATAGATGGTAGATCAGTTCTCTTTTGTTTCATCAATTTGTTAGCAACAGCATTTTATTTGCCAAAATTGAATTGCAGCATTTCCAATATTGCATTCTCCTCTTTTAAAAGAATTGTTTGTTTCATTCAACATTTTTAATGTATTCTGTGTGTTGTGATAACTTAAAATTGATGCTTTTACGACTATCAATTATATTTCTTATCAGCACTTTTATGTTTTGCTTTCTTGATATTTTCTGATGCTTAAGAATTATTTCCTCATCTCAATATCTTTGTAATTGCTTTAATAATAAACAAGTCAACAATTCGAAAAAAACACTATTATTCATGTTGTATCCTTTTGTGTTATGTTACAATAGTTGTATTTTTGGTTACTCTACCATTATTTGAAGCCTCATTGATACTTGCTGCATCACATATGCATTTTTATCCATCAATTTTTTTTTTTTTTTTATTTCATGCTGCTAATTTTGTGTTTTTGCAGATTTGTTTTGACTGGTTGCTATGATAATCTTGCACGGTAGATTTTTTACTTCTCTTGTCACTTGAGATTTGTTGCATCCCCTCTGCAAACCAAATGAAAAAAAAAATGCATAATTTATCTTTGTGACTTTTTTCATTAGGATATGGAAAGATGGTTCATTTTGCACGCATAGCTTGCAAGGGCATAATGGTGCAATTACATCTGTCTGTGTAATCGATCAAAAAGGTTGTTAATTCAATAATATTTTGCTTGTTGATATTTGCATTTTTTTCCTCATATACTTATGTTCTTTTTGCCAACTGCTTTATGCTTTATATAATTTTGCTAAGTTATATTTTCTCAGGAAATTCTAGTCGTAATGACATTTGTATAGCCACTGGTTCAAAAGACAAGACGCTGAGGCTATGGATGGTATGATACATGCTAATCTAGATTCATTCATTAAAAACTTGGGGCTTGTTTGGGATCAATTTTGTTTCTATTTTATATTTTTTAATCTTTTCTTTTATTTTTAAAACATGTTTGTTTGATGTGTTTTTAAGGTGTTTTATTTTTTTGTTTTAAAAACAAATTAGTATATTTTTGAAAACACTCAAATTAACTTTTAAGACTTTTAAAAAATAACCGTACTTTAATCNCGCTGAGGCTATGGATGGTATGATACATGCTAATCTAGATTCATTCATTAAAAACTTGGGGCTTGTTTGGGAACAATTTTGTTTCTATTTTATATTTTTAAATCTTTTCTTTTATTTTTAAAACATGTCTGTTTTATGTGTTTTTAAGGTGTTTTATTTTTTTGTTGTTAAAACAAATTAGTATATTTTTTAAAACACTCAAATTAACTTTTATGTCCTTTAAAAAATAACTATACTTTAATAAAAAAGTCAAGCAAGCTTCATTTCAAATTAGAACATAAACAAAGAAATAAAATAAGATGAAAAAAAAAAATGATCCCAAATGGCCCTTCATTTTTTTTTCCCATACTGATCTTTCATGAAATGAAGTTTGATGTAGCGGAATCTGCTGATAATCCAGTTAGGATTGGAGCATTTAAAATTCTCAGGGGGCATACATCCTCAGTGCAGAGCATCTCAGCTATTCCTTCTGGAGATATGGTTGGATGCTCATTTATATTTTCTTTTCTAATTATGATTCTGTTCTTTTGATCATGTTTCGTGTTTTGGATATTTACACAAGTAGTACACAATTCTCATGTATTTACATATCTCACTNCAGAGCATCTCAGCTATTCCTTCTGGAGATATGGTTGGATGCTCATTTATATTTCCTTTTCTAATTATGATTCTGTTCTTTTGATCATGTTTCGTGTTTTGGAAATTTACACAAGTAGTACACAATTCTCATGTATTTACATATCTCACACCAAAACTTTCATATTTACATACATTTCATGTTGGTGCTTTAAACCTATGCATGAAAAGGTGGTTTTGACTTTTAAAAAGGGGTAATAGTGCTATTTTGATGTGATATTAAAAGTTGAGTACTATGTCTTGAAATATGAAATTTTAGGTGTGAGGTATGTAAATACATAAGAATTATATGCTTTGTATGTAAATACCCCTTTGATTTTTTTCTCATGACCTTGATGCTAAGTAAAGGATCTATCCCCATTTAGGTATGCTCAGGCTCGTGGGATAGTTCGATCAAGTTGTGGAAAGTTGTGTCTGAAGGAGATGGTGACTCTGTGTCAATAAAGCGAAGAAGGCTTATAACTAATGATGACGAGCCACAATTGGAGGTATATGCAACCATATTTTTGTTTAATTGCTATATAATTAAATATGTCCCTATTTTTTTGGGCAGCATAATTCATCTAATTCATGTACATACGATCAAGAAGATCTTAACAAAGGGACATATTGTATTGTATGATGATTTGAAAGATGAAAAAAAAAAAGATACTTTCATTGCACTTGCAAAATTAAGAGTCTGTTTGGGAGCAACTGCAATATTTTTAAAGATTGAAGCTGCTGCAGAAGAAATTGTTGTTCAAAAAGTTGTGGCGGCTATTATAGTTTTTTTTTTTTAAAGATCAGGCTGCAACGTTATACTAGTTTAGTTGGCAAAACATAGCTTTCTGCAGGCAAAATAGACTTTTGCCAAACCGAAAAATCCACTGCGCGGCACCGCACCACTACCCCAAACACACCCTAAAAGAGAGTGGGCGGCAAGGGACATTTGCATAGATACCCCACAATTCTTTTGTATTTAAATATCTAACACCTGCACTTTAATATTTTCATGCATTATACTCAAATCTTTAATATCACATAAATTATGCCACTATCACCTACTTTTGAAAAAGCAAATACACATTTTCAAGCATAGCGTCATCACACCAAAGTTTTATAAGCATAAAGATGATATTTTAGATGTTAGATAGGTAAATATAAAAGAATTGTGTGTTATATATGTAAATGCCCCTAAAAAAAGATGAACTAATAACCTTTAGTCATGAACCCCACTAGTTTGCCTGGATGTGTTTGAATTCTTAGGGATGCTTTATAATTATCAAATAGATCAACAAAATTGCTTCTACACTACATGCTATTTTTTATACTCAGCAGATGGCCATCTGAGACTAGGAAGTGTGTATTATATGTATGCTGCTATCGAATTTTCAATTTTTTCAAATTTTCCACATTATTTCGTTCATTCGATGTAATCCATGAAATCTATGATTTTTATGTACACTTCTTTATTTTTGCTTTATTTTTTCATGTATCCCTTGTAATTATGGTAGGCTAAAACTAAATTTTTATATTTGTATGTAATTGTAATCTTCATCAAGTTTCAAATTCTGCTTTATTTTTCTGGCTATATCATGTAGAATTTTTGTTTTTCCCGTCTAAAAATAATGTATGAAAATTTGATTTATCATGGGTTTTTATTTCTCAGTTACAATTACTTATCATAATCTTCTCATTATTATCTCTTAGGCGGAAGCTACAGCAGATCTTGTTGGTCATACACAGTGTGTATCATCTATCGTCTGGTTAGAGCCTCAAACCATATATTCAGCATCATGGGACCATTCTATCAGAATCTGGGATGTTCCATCAGAGAAAGCAACATCGAATATGGTAAGATATAAACGTTTAATTTTAAGTAGGAAGATTTACATACATACCGCTCAATTCTTTGGTATTTACATATCTGTAGAATTTACTTGGGGAGGAAAATTGCTTTATCCATTATTCACAATTAGAGAATAGATATACAGAGAAACCAATCTCTCCTTATTTACAAACTTATCAAATATATCCACCCTAAATTAGGAAAGAAGTTAATTCTATAATAAAAAATAGAATGTCATAAAATAGAGAGGGAATAAACTAATCTAAAGGTTTTCTAAGTTGTCCCAATTAAATCTTCTAAAATTTGGAGGTGGTTGGATGGCCCACGAGAGAGAGGGAAAAGCGAAAGAATGGGTCTTCTCAGTTTTCCATAATATCTAACACTGAAACTTTAATTTTTACAGACATACCACCCTACACATGCATGAATAGGTGCATTTCACGCGTAGGTATTTTTAATGTGATATGAAATATTTGGGTGGTATAAATGTAAAAATTAAAGTTTAGTTGTTATTTGTTAGATTTGTAAATCCTTAAGAATTGGGTGGTATATTTTTAAATGCCTCTTTAAATATTAGAAATTCTTGTTCAGCATAACAAAGCTATGTTTATGCATTCAAATTGGTGGTTTTGAAATGCATATTATTTGTATTCTTGTTTGGAATAAAGCCTGTATTTGCAGTCTTCAAATTCAGAATATGAACTATATTTTTTTCAGATTATTCTAACTTGCGAGAATTGGTAACTCAAACTTTTATTTGTAGCAAATGATGTTTTAGCTTTCTATGGCACAGTATTTGTTTCTTAGATTGGTGAGCCTCAAATACTTTGTTGTGACAAGTATGAAATTTTCACTTTCGAATAGGAAGATTTACATACAACTCAATTTCTATGTATTTGCACATCTACTAAACTTAAATTTTTACATACATACTACCTTACCTATGCTTGATAAGGCTCGTTTCACTTTTTAAAACTTAAAATTGTGGTATTTTTGATGGGATGTGAACAATTTGGGTGGTATAAAATATAAATTAAAAAAAAACAAATTTTAGGCGTTAGTTATATAAATAAATAGGAATTGGGTGGGATGTATGTAGATGCCCCATTAGAATATTTTGTATATACTGCAACTGATGTCGTGAAACTTCAACCATACTGTCGAGCAGGTTTGTGGGAAAGCTCTGAATTGCCTCGATGTTGGAGGTGAAGGGTCCGCACTTATTGCTGCTGGAGGTTCGGATCATGTCTTGCGAGTTTGGGACCCCCGCAGGCCGAGTAAATAATCCCAAGAGCCTAATTTCCTGCAAATCTAAATTTCTCTTCAAGTTTTATGAATTTGATTCTATTTATTTCAGGTAGTTCGGCGCCAATTTTTCAATTCTCGTCTCATTCGCTTTGGATTAGTGCTTGTAAATGGCACCCGAGATCCATATTTCACTTGCTTTCGGCTTCTTATGATGGGAAGGTTATGTTATGGGATTTGAGAACCGCGGTATGGTACCATATTCGTCTTATGTGCTAGGAATATTTACATACGTAGCACACAATTTTTATCTATATACATATCTTACATATAAACTTTCATATTGACACACATAGCATAAAAAATAACACGATTACCGCTTTTTAAAGTCAAATGCACCTTTTCATACATAGCTTTAAAGCACCAAAATGTTGTGTGTAAATATTGAAGGTTAGGTGTTAGATATGTCAATACATAAGAATTGTGTGCAGCGTATGTAAATTCTTCTGTGCTCTAACTAATCATCAAAGTTAGTCTTCCTCTTCTGCATACTGATATTATTTGAGAAATATTTTTTGTTTCAGTGGCCTTTAGCGAAAATAGATGCACATAAGGATAAGGTAGTGATTACTCATCTTTTTTCTGCCCATATCTAAGTTCCTTTTTTTTTGCATTTTGATTTATTTCNTCTAATCCAAGGTATTTACATTTATATCCTCGATCTAAATATTATTTTTGGTCCTAGTTTAATCTTATGAACTTTTTTTTTTTTTTTAATAATTTTATGCTTCCAGAATGAGACTCATATTGCATGGTTGGAGCTTGCTATAGTGCTCATCATGTATGATGTAAAAATGTTGTTTTTTTTATATATCGTTTGATTTATTTTGAGCATTTATGCTAATTTAATATGTTTTATTTTGTCTAATTTAAGAGAAAGTGAGCTCTACCTTTTGGAGTATTATTTTTTAGTGAAATTTACATATGTAGCACACATTTCTCATGTATTTACATGTTTCACACCTCAACTTTCATATTTACGTACATAAGACTTTGGTACTTCTAACTTATGCATGAAACGGTGTATTTCACTTTTAAAAAGTGGTAATAGTGCTATTAAAGATTTGAGTGCTATGCGTAAATACAAAAGTTTAGGTTTTAGATATATGAATACATGAGAATTGTGTGCTATGTATGTAAATGCTCTTATTTTTTATTTGTGATTTGGGGATAAGTAAATAAAAATTATTATCATTGATATGACTCTAAGCTCAAGGCAGACTCTTTAATAGATGGTAGATCAGTTCTCTTTTGTTTCATCAATTTGTTAGCAACAGCATTTTATTTGCCAAAATTGAATTGCAGCATTTCCAATATTGCATTCTCCTCTTTTAAAAGAATTGTTTGTTTCATTCAACATTTTTAATGTATTCTGTGTGTTGTGATAACTTAAAATTGATGCTTTTACGACTATCAATTATATTTCTTATCAGCACTTTTATGTTTTGCTTTCTTGATATTTTCTGATGCTTAAGAATTATTTCCTCATCTCAATATCTTTGTAATTGCTTTAATAATAAACAAGTCAACAATTCGAAAAAAACACTATTATTCATGTTGTATCCTTTTGTGTTATGTTACAATAGTTGTATTTTTGGTTACTCTACCATTATTTGAAGCCTCATTGATACTTGCTGCATCACATATGCATTTTTATCCATCAATTTTTTTTTTATTTCATGCTGCTAATTTTCTGTTTTTGCAGATTTGTTTTGACTGGTTGCTATGATAATCTTGCACGGTAGATTTTTTGCTTCTCTTGTCACTTGAGATTTGTTGCATCCCCTCTGCAAACCAAATGAAAAAATAAAAAAATGCATAATTTATCTTTGTGACTTTTTTCATTAGGATATGGAAAGATGGTTCATTTTGCACGCATAGCTTGCAAGGGCATAATGGTGCAATTACATCTGTCTGTGTAATCAATCAAAAAGGTTGTTAATTCAATAATATTTTGCTTGTCGATATTTGCATTTTTTTCCTCATATACTTGTGTTCTTTTTGCCAACTGCTTTATGCTTTATATAATTTTGCTAAGTTATATTTTCTCAGGAAATTCTAGTCGTAATGACATTTGTATAGCCACTGGTTCAAAAGACAAGACGCTGAGGCTATGGATGGTATGATACATGCTAATCTAGATTCATTCATTAAAAACTTGGGGCTTGTTTGGGATCAATTTTGTTTCTATTTTATATTTTTTAATCTTTTCTTTTATTTTTAAAACATGTTTGTTTGATGTGTTTTTAAGGTGTTTTATTTTTTTGTTTTTAAAACAAATTAGTATATTTTTGAAAACACTCAAATTAACTTTAAGTCTTTAAAAAAATAACTATACTTTAATCAAAAAGTCAAGCAAGCTTCATTTCAAATTAGAACATAAACAAAGAAATATAATAAGATGAAAACAAAAATGATCCCAAATGGCCCTTCATTTTTTTCCCATACTGATCTTTCATCAAATGAAGTTTGATGTAGCGGAATCTGCTGATAATCCAGTTAGGATTGGAGCATTTAAAATTCTCAGGGGGCATACATCATCAGTGCAGAGCATCTCAGCTATTCCTTCTGGAGATATGGTTGGATGCTCATTTATATTTCCTTTTCTAATTATGATTATGTTCTTTTGATCATGTTTCGTGTTTTGGATATTTACAGAAGTAGTACACAATTCTCATGTATTTACATATCTCACACCAAAACTTTAATATTTACATACATTTCATGTTGGTGCTTTAAAACTATGCATGAAAAGGTGGTTTTGACTTTTAAAATGTGGTAATTGTGATATTTTGAAGTGATATTAAAAAGTTGAGTATTATGTCTTGAAATATGAAAGTTTAGGTTTGAGGTATGTAAATACATAAAAATTATATGCTTTGTATGTAAATACCCCTTTGATTTTTTTCTCATGACCTTGATGCTAAGTAAAGGATCTATCCCCATTTAGGTATGCTCAGGCTCGTGGGATAGTTCGATCAAGTTGTGGAAAGTTGTCTCTGAAGGAGATGGCGACTCTGTGTCAATAAAGCGAAGAAGGCTTATAACTAATGATGACGAGCCACAATTGGAGGTATATGCAACCATATTTTTGTTTAATTGCTATATAATTAAATATGTCCCTATTTTTTTGGGCAGCATAATTCATCTAATTCATGTACATACGATCAAGAAGATCTTAACAAAGGGACATATTGTATTGTATGATGATTTGAAAGATGAAAAAAAAAAAGATACTTTCATTGCACTTGCAAAATTAAGAGTCTGTTTGGGAGCAACTGCAATATTTTTAAAGATTGAAGCTGCTGCAGAAGAAATTGTTGTTCAAAAAGTTGTGGCGGCTATTATAGTTTTTTTTTTTTAAAGATCAGGCTGCAACGTTATACTAGTTTAGTTGGCAAAACATAGCTTTCTGCAGGCAAAATAGACTTTTGCCAAACCGAAAAATCCACTGCGCGGCACCGCACCACTACCCCAAACACACCCTAAAAGAGAGTGGGCGGCAAGGGACATTTGCATAGATACCCCA
Organism: Phalaenopsis hybrid cultivar; assembly: GCA_002079205.1. Lineage (NCBI taxonomy): Eukaryota > Viridiplantae > Streptophyta > Magnoliopsida > Asparagales > Orchidaceae > Phalaenopsis > Phalaenopsis hybrid cultivar. Next base: position 599,992 of record JXCR01097990.1, on the reverse strand, counting down.
CAATTCTTTTGTATTTAAATATCTAACACCTGCACTTTAATATTTTCATGCATTATACTCAAATCTTTAATATCACATAAATTATGCCACTATCACCTACTTTTGAAAAAGCAAATACACATTTTCAAGCATAGCGTCATCACACCAAAGTTTTATAAGCATAAAGATGATATTTTAGATGTTAGATAGGTAAATATAAAAGAATTGTGTGTTATATATGTAAATGCCCCTAAAAAAAGATGAACTAATAACCTTTAGTCATGAACCCCACTAGTTTGCCTGGATGTGTTTGAATTCTTAGGGATGCTTTATAATTATCAAATAGATCAACAAAATTGCTTCTACACTACATGTCGTTATTTTTTATACTCAGCAGATGGCCATCTGAGACTAGGAAGTGTGTATTATATGTATGCTGCTATCGAATTTTCAATTTTTTCAAATTTTCCACATTATTTCGTTCATTCGATGTAATCCATGAAATCTATGATTTTTATGTACACTTCTTTATTTTTGCTTTTTTTTTTCATGTATCCCTTGTAATTATGGTTGGCTAAAACTAAATTTTATATTTGTATGTAATTGTAATCTTCATCAAGTTTTAAATTCTGCTTTATTTTTCTGGCTATATCATGTAGAATTTTTGTTTTTCCCGTCTAAAAATAATGTATGAAAATTTGATTTATCATCGGTTTTTATTTCTCAGTTACAATTACTCATCATAATCTTCTCATTATTATCTCTTAGGCGGAAGCTACAGCAGATCTTGTTGGTCATACACAGTGTGTACCATCTATCGTCTGGTTAGAGCCTCAAACCATATATTCAGCATCATGGGACCATTCTATCAGAATCTGGGATGTTCCATCAGAGAAAGCAACATCGAATATGGTAAGATATAAACGTTTAATTTTAAGTAGGAAGATTTACATACATACCGCTCAATTCTTTGGTATTTACATATCTGTAGAATTTACTTGGGGAGGAAAATTGCTTTATCCATTATTCACAATTAGAGAATAGATATACAGAGAAACCAATCTCTCCTTATTTACAAACTTATCAAATATATCCACCCTAAATTAGGAAAGAAGTTAATTCTATAATAAAAAATAGAATGTCATAAAATAGAGAGGGAATAAACTAATCTAAAGGTTTTCTAAGTTGTCCCAATTAAATCTTCTAAAATTTGGAGGTGGTTGGATGGCCCACGAGAGAGAGGGAAAAGCGAAAGAATGGGTCTTCTCAGTTTTCCATAATATCTAACACTGAAACTTTAATTTTTACAGACATACCACCCTACACATGCATGAATAGGTGCATTTCACGCGTAGGTATTTTTAATGTGATATGAAATATTTGGGTGGTATAAATGTAAAAATTAAAGTTTAGTTGTTATTTGTTAGATTTGTAAATCCTTAAGAATTGGGTGGTATATTTTTAAATGCCTCTTTAAATATTAGAAATTTATGTTCAGCATAACAAAGCTATGTTTATGCATTCAAATTGGTGGTTTTGAAATGCATATTATTTGTATTCTTGTTTGGAATAAAGCCTGTATTTGCAGTCTTCAAATTCAGAATATGAACTATATTTTTTTTCAGATTATTCTAACTTGCGAGAATTGGTAACTCAAACTTTTATTTGTAGCAAATGATGTTTTAGCTTTCTATGGCACAATATTTGTTTCATAGATTGGTGAGCCTCAAATACTTTGTTGTGACAAGCATGAACTTTTTCACTTTAGAATAGGAAGATTTACATACATACAACTCAATTTCTATGTATTTGCACATCTACTAAACTTAAATTTTTTACATACATACTACCTTACCTATGCTTGATAAGGTGCGTTTCACTTTTTAAAACTTAAAATTGTGGTATTTTTGATGGGATATGAACAATTTGGGTGGTATAAAACATAAATAATAATAATAAAAAAACAAACTTTAGGTGTTAGATATGTAAATAAATAGGAATTGGGTGGGATGTATGTAGATGCCCCATTAGAATATTGTGTATATACTGCAACTGATATCGTGAAACTTCAACCATACTGTCGAGCAGGTTTGTGGGAAAGCGCTGAATTGCCTCGATGTTGGAGGTGAAGGANCGCATTGTTTTCGCATAATAGTTATATATTGTACTATAGTAGAATCACAGTGAATTGTTTGGTAGATATTTTAAAATTTAGGATTTAAATAAAGGCGAAGAAGAGAAGCAGTGAGAAGGGGAGCAAATCACTCAAATAGCGATCCCCAAGCGTTTCCTAATTCCATGGTTTGGATTAAAACAAGAAGATGTGAAATTTTGGAAGATAACATAATTTATATTGCTAAAAAAAATCGTTTTACATGTTTTAGCGTAAAGCCTGGCCACCTTTTAGTCGCCAACATTTTTCAAATTCCCAATCTACAATTTTATGTAAATTAGATGGTCAATTTCAAGATTTGTATCACATTGTTCTATTTGTTGAACAACTAGCATCAGCTTGTCTAGAATGATTCATATATTATTTTGGGGCATTTACATAAATACCACCCAATTCCTATATATTTACATATATAACGCCTAAATTGTTTTTTTACATTTAAGCCACCCAAATCTCTTATATCACATAAACAATACGGCTATTTTAACTTTTAAAAAGTTAAATACTCCTTTTCATTCATAGGTAGGTGGCATATATGTAAAAATTAAATTTTATGTAAATACATAAGAATTGAGTGGTATGTATGTAAATCTGCATAGTATTTAATGCACGAGGTCAATGTTTCTAATGTTAATGGCTGCTTTATATTTATGCTTGTTACAATCAGGCAATGCAGAGTTCCAAACTACACCTTTTGATTTTCTAATTGATGGAGAACTTATTCGAATGCCGCTAGAACAATTTCTTCTTGTGAAGAGTATATCTGCTGTAAGTATGCATGACCTTTATATTTAGGCGCATTTACAAACATACCACTCAATTCTTATGTATTTATTTATCTAGCACCCAAACTTTACTATTTACATGCATTGTAACTGATGTGTTGTATTTGCAGGAAAAAATACTTGAAATAGAATATATAAGGGCTGTAGCTCCTCGAAAGCATGAAGATCCACATTTGCATGATGATTGGGTCAGCTCAATAGATGGATCTAATCCAAGGTATTTACATTTATATCCTCGATCTAAATATTATTTTTGGTCCTAGTTTAATCTTATGAACATTTTTTTTTTTATAATTTTATGCCTGTATCATTAACTTCAAGAATGAGACTCATATTGCATGGTTGGAGCTTGCTATAGTGCTCATCATGTATGATGTAAAAATGTAGTTTTTTTTATATATCGTTTGATTTATTTTGAGCATTTATGCTAATTTAATATGTTTTATTTTGTTTAATTTAAGAGAAAGTGAGCTCTACCTTTTGGATTATTATTTTTTAGTGAAATTTACATATGTAGCACACATTTCTTATGTATTTACATGTTTCACACTTCAACTTTCATATTTACGTACATAAGACTTTGGTACTTCAAACCTATGCATGAAACGGTGTATTTCACTTTTAAAAAGTGGTAATAGTGCTATTAAAGATTTGAGTGCTATGCGTAAATACGAAAGTGTAGGTTTTAGATATATGAATACATGAGAATTGTGTGCTATGGTTTTAGATATATGAATACATGAGAATTGTGTGCTATGTATGTAAATGCTCTTATTTTTTATTTGTAATTTGGGGATAAGTAAATAAAAATTATTATCATTGATATGACTCTAAGCTCAAGGCAGACTCTTTAATAGATGGTAGATCAGTTCTCTTTTGTTTCATCAATTTGTTAGCAACAGCATTTTATTTGCCAAAATTGAATTGCAGCATTTCCAATATTGCATTCTCCTCTTTTAAAAGAATTGTTTGTTTCATTCAACATTTTTAATGTATTCTGTGTGTTGTGATAACTTAAAATTGATGCTTTTACGACTATCAATTATATTTCTTATCAGCACTTTTATGTTTTGCTTTCTTGATATTTTCTGATGCTTAAGAATTATTTCCTCATCTCAATATCTTTGTAATTGCTTTAATAATAAACAAGTCAACAATTCGAAAAAAACACTATTATTCATGTTGTATCCTTTTGTGTTATGTTACAATAGTTGTATTTTTGGTTACTCTACCATTATTTGAAGCCTCATTGATACTTGCTGCATCACATATGCATTTTTATCCATCAATTTTTTTTTTTTTTTATTTCATGCTGCTAATTTTGTGTTTTTGCAGATTTGTTTTGACTGGTTGCTATGATAATCTTGCACGGTAGATTTTTTACTTCTCTTGTCACTTGAGATTTGTTGCATCCCCTCTGCAAACCAAATGAATAAAAAAATGCATAATTTATCTTTGTGACTTTTTTCATTAGGATATGGAAAGATGGTTCATTTTGCACGCATAGCTTGCAAGGGCATAATGGTGCAATTACATCTGTCTGTGTAATCGATCAAAAAGGTTGTTAATTCAATAATATTTTGCTTGTTGATATTTGCATTTTTTTCCTCATATACTTATGTTCTTTTTGCCAACTGCTTTATGCTTTATATAATTTTGCTAAGTTATATTTTCTCAGGAAATTCTAGTCGTAATGACATTTGTATAGCCACTGGTTCAAAAGACAAGACGCTGAGGCTATGGATGGTATGATACATGCTAATCTAGATTCATTCATTAAAAACTTGGGGCTTGTTTGGGATCAATTTTGTTTCTATTTTATATTTTTTAATCTTTTCTTTTATTTTTAAAACATGTTTGTTTGATGTGTTTTTAAGGTGTTTTATTTTTTTGTTTTAAAAACAAATTAGTATATTTTTGAAAACACTCAAATTAACTTTTAAGACTTTTAAAAAATAACCGTACTTTAATCAAAAAGTCAAGCAAGCTTCATTTCAAATTAGAACATAAACAAAGAAATAAAATAAGATGAAAACAAAAATGATCCCAAATGGCCCTTCATTTTTTTTTCCCATACTGATCTTTCATGAAATGAAGTTTGATGTAGCGGAATCTGCTGATAATCCAGTTAGGATTGGAGCATTTAAAATTCTCAGGGGGCATACATCCTCAGTGCAGAGCATCTCAGCTATTCCTTCTGGAGATATGGTTGGATGCTCATTTATATTTTCTTTTCTAATTATGATTCTGTTCTTTTGATCATGTTTCGTGTTTTGGATATTTACACAAGTAGTACACAATTCTCATGTATTTACATATCTCACTCCAAAACTTTAATATTTACATACATTTCATGTTGGTGCTTTAAAACTATGCATGAAAAGGTGGTTTTGACTTTTCAAAAGTGGTAATAGTGCTATTTTGAAGTCATATTAAAAAGTTGAGTACTATGTCTTGAAATATGAAAGTTTAGGTGTGAGGTATGTAAATACATAAGAATTATATGCTTTGTATGTAAATACCCCTTTGATTTTTTTCTCATGACCTTGATGCTAAGTAAAGGATCTATCCCCATTTAGGTATGCTCAGGCTCGTGGGATAGTTCGATCAAGTTGTGGAAAGTTGTCTCTGAAGGAGATGGCGACTCTGTGTCAATAAAGCGAAGAAGGCTTATAACTAATGTTGACGAGCCACAATTGGAGGTATATGCAACCATATTTTTGTTTAATTGCTATATAATTAAATGTCCCTATTTTTTTGGGCAGCATAATTCGTCTAATTCATGTACATACGATCAAGAAGATCTTAACAAAGGGACATATTGTATTGTATGATGATTTGAAAAATGGAAAAAAAAAAAGAATGATACTTTCATTGCACTTGCAAAATTAAGAGTCTGTTTGGGAGCAGCTGCAATTGTTTTAAAGATTGAAGCTGCTGCAGAAGAAACTGTTTTTCAAAAAGTTGTGGCGGCTATTATAGTTTTTTTTTAAAATCAGGTTGCAACTTTCTACTAGTTTAGGTGGCAAAACATAGCTTTCTACAGACAAAATAAACTTTTGCCAAACCGAAAAAACCGCGGCGCGGCACCGCACCACTACCCCAAACACACCCTAAAAGAGAGTGGGCGGCAAGGGACATTTACGAAGATACGCCACAATTCTTTTGTATTTAAATATCTAACACCTGCACTTTAATATTTACATGCATTATACTCAAATCTTTAATATCACATAAATTATACCACTATCACCTACTTTTGAAAAAGCAAATATACATTTTCAAGCATAGCGTCATCACACCAAAGTTTTATAAGTATAAAGATGATATTTTAGATGTTAGATAGGTAAATATAAAAGAATTGTGTGTTATATATGTAAATGCCCCTAAAAAAAGGTGAACTAATAACCTTTAGTCATGAACCCCACTAGTTTGCCTGCATGTGTTTGAATTCTTAGGGATGCTTTATAATTATCAAATAGATCAACAAAATTGCTTCTACACTACATGTCGCTATTTTTTATACTCAGCAGATGGCCATCTGAGACTAGGAAGTGTGTATTATATGTATGCTGCTATGGAATTTTCAATTTTTTCAAATTTTCCACATTATTTCGTTCATTCGATGTAATCCATGAAATCTATGATTTTTATGTACACTTCTTTATTTTTGCTTTTTTTTTCATGTATCCCTTGTGATTATGGTTGGCTGAAACTAAATTTTTATATTTGTATGTAATTGTAATCTTCATCAAGTTTCAAATTCTGCTTTATTTTTCTGGCTATATCATGTAGAATTTTTGTTTTTCCCGTCTAAAAATAATGTATGAAAATTTGATTTATCATGGGTTTTTATTTCTCAGTTACAATTACTTATCATAATCTTCTCATTATTATCTCTTAGGCGGAAGCTACAGCAGATCTTGTTGGTCATACACAGTGTGTATCATCTATCGTCTGGTTAGAGCCTCAAACCATATATTCAGCATCATGGGACCATTCTATCAGAATCTGGGATGTTCCATCAGAGAAAGCAACATCGAATTTGGTAAGATATAAACGTTTAATTTTAAGTAGGAAGATTTACATACTTACCGCTCAATTCTTTGGTATTTACATATCTGTAGAATTTACTTGGGGAGGAAAATTGCTTTATCCATTATTCGCAATTAGAGAATAGATATACGGAGAAACCAATCTCTCCTTATTTACAAACTTATCAAATATATCCACCCTAAATTAGGAAAGAAGTTAATCCTATAATAAAAAATAGAATGTCATAAAGTAGAGAGGGAATAAACTAATCTAAAGGTTTTCTAAGTTGTCCCAATTAAATCCTCTAAAGTTTGGAGGTGGCTGGATGGCCCACGAGAGAGAGGGAAAAGCGAAAGAATGGATCTTCTCAGTTTTCCATAATATCTAACACTGAAACTTTAATTTTTACAGACATACCACCCTACACATGCATGAATAGGTGCATTTCACGCGTAGGTATTTTTAATGTGATATGAAATATTTGGGTGGTATAAATGTAAAAATTAAAGTTTAGTTGTTATTTGTTAGATTTGTAAATCCTTAAGAATTGGGTGGTATATTTTTAAATGCCTCTTTAAATATTAGAAAATCTTGTTCAGCATAACAAAGCTATGTTTATGCATTCAAATTGGAGGTTTTGAAATGCATATTATTTGTTTTCTTGTTTGGAATAAAGCCTGTATTTGCAGTCTTCAAATTCAGAATATGAACTATATTTTTTTCAGATTATTCTAACTTGCGAGAATTGGTAACTCAAACTTTTATTTGTAGCAAATGATGTTTTAGCTTTCTATGGCACAATATTTGTTTCTTAGATCGGTGAGCCTCAAATACTTTGTTGTGACAAGTATGAAATTTTCACTTTAGAATAGGAAGATTTACCTACATAGAACTCAATTTCTATGTATTTGCACATCTACTAAACTTAAATTTTTACATACATACTACCTTACCTATGCTTGATAAGGTGCGTTTCACTTTTTAAAACTTAAAATTGTGGTATTTTTGATGGGATATGAACAATTTGGGTGGTATAAAATAAAAAAATAATAATAAAAAAGTTTAGGCGTTAGATATGTAAATAAATAGGAATTGGGTGGGATGTATGTAGATGCCACATTAGAATATTGTGTATATACTGCAACTGATGTCGTGAAACTTCAACCATACTGTCGAGCAGGTTTGTGGGAAAGCTCTGAATTGCCTCGATGTTGGAGGTGAAGGGTCCGCACTTATTGCTGCTGGAGGTTCGGATCATGTCTTGCGAGTTTGGGACCCCCGCAGGCCGAGTAAATAATCCCAAGAGCCTAATTTCCTGCAAATCTAAATTTCTCTTCAAGTTTTATGAATTTGATTCTATTTATTTCAGGTAGTTCGGCGCCAATTTTTCAATTCTCCTCTCATTCGCTTTGGATTAGTGCTTGTAAATGGCACCCGAGATCCATATTTCACTTGCTTTCGGCTTCTTATGATGGGAAGGTTATGTTATGGGATTTGAGAAC
>JXCR01097990.1:553714-586578 GCA_002079205.1 Phalaenopsis hybrid cultivar | reverse complement strand
TAAAAATAGTGGTATATATATATATATATATATATATATATATAAACTAGCAAAACAAAAATAAAAGAAAAGTAAAGATTTAACTCAAGTAAAGTGTATTAAAGATGAAAATCAAAAAGTGATTTTCTTAGATAAAGATATTCAACATAGGTGGGTGAGTTATTTTGATAATCTATTTAATGAAGTTTCTGAAAATACGATCAAACTTAGTGATCTTAATATCGTTAATAATAATAAAATATTTTATTTTTACTGTCGCATTAGTAAAAAAGAAGTTGAGGAGGCTTTAAAGAAAATCAAGTGTGGAAGGTCTGTAGAACCTGATGATATCCCAATTGAAGTATCAAAATGTTTGTGAGATTCAAGAGTTGTTTCTTGGCTTACTAAACTCTTTAATATTATTTTAAAAACTAAAAAGATGCCTAAGGAGTGAAGGAAGAGTATTTTGGTTCCCATTTTTAAGAATAAAGGGGATGCACAAGAGTGTGTAAATTAAAGATGAATTAAGTTGATGTGTCATACTTTAAAATTATGGGAGAGCGTAATTGAATATAGGTTAAGACGTATTACAAAGATTTCTCATAATCAATTTAGATTTATGTCGAGCAAGTCTACTATGGAAGCTATGCATTTATTGAGAAGTTTGATGAAAAGTTTAGAGATAACAAGGAGAATCTACTCTTGATTTAGAAAAATCTTACGATAAGGTTCCAAGAGATATCCTTTGGGGAGTTCTTGAGAGGAAAGGTGTCGATATGACTTATGTTCAAGTCATTAAATATATGAATACTAAAGTTGTTAGTTGTGTTCAAACTGAAGGAGAATTGAATATGATTAAATTATGGCCCCATAACTTCAAAAATAAATATTTTATAGATTTTATATCAGGGGGTTTTAATGTCAACGGGTGTCCTGAACCACCACGTGGGTGTAATAACCCTAATCGTGACTTTACCCATAATGTACGTGGGGAAGTTCTATAATTGCCCTTGAATATGATAGGCTCTGAATGGATAAAGCATAGTCTTTAAACACTAAAATGGACATTTGATGTGTCCTGTGTCAAAATTATCATCATCCAATGGGTAACTCTCCCGGGTATGGCTGAATCGATACTGATCATTGTTTTGTGCTCGAGACACATACTAGGAAGTTTGAAATGTTGTCTTAGATTATGAGAGACTATAAATGAATAAAAATCAATCCCGTAGCATTCAAGAGTACTCTCCACACATATGACATCAAAAGTGATGCCAACATTTGTTATTATCAATTCTAAAATGAAAGTGTATTTCCCTTCCTCTTCAAGATTAAGGCAAAAAAGTCCCTTCTCCTCTTATCTTTTTGTCATTATTATGGATTCTTTATCTTTTGCCTTAAATTCTCAAAATAATATTGGCAATGATGCTATTATTTTTTAGAATGACTATCTTATTTATGCTGGTGACATATTGATATGTGAGAAAGCTAACAAGGAAGAGCAATTCTTCTAGTTTCATGTTAAGAAAATCAAATCATCTATTTGTTTTTTCAAACTTGTTGATGTTGATATTCAGCGTGTTTTATATCATCAGATTGATTTTTCCAACAAAACAAGGCCTTATAATTACTTGGGGTTACTATTTAGCCCTCTAGGCTTTTGATTGTGGTAAGCTTACCACAATCAAAAGCCTAGAGGGCTAAATAGTGATTTTCTTTCGTTTTGCTTGGAAGTTTTAGAAATGTTTTGTGGGTTGTTTTAGAAATGTTTTGTGGGCAAAATCACTTTTGATTTATGGGTTGTTGATTGAAATAAAAAATTACTTTCTGCGGCTGGGATATTAAAATTATTTAGTTATACCAATTTAAAATAGCTTTATTATTGGTTTTGTTTTTCTATTTTGCTTGGAAGTTTTAGAAAAAAAATTCTTCTTTGAATACAATTTTTTTATATAATAATGATAATAGTAGGAGTTTGAATATGATTGCCAGGAGTATTATTAATATGCCTAAACATAAAGACGACATTGATCTTTCTTCTTTAGATAATATTACCTTTATGTGCAAAGCAAAAATCATTTAGAGAATGTTTAACACTTATTCTTTTCTTGCTTGTTGACTGAATGAGCATTATGGTTTTATTTTGGTTTATAATCATTCTAATGCTTCTATTTTATGGAAAGAATTAATTCGTGTTGCTTTTCAAATATGAGCGTGTCTTAAATTTTAAGTTACTTCTTCAAATTTTCTTTATTCTTATTATGATTATCAGTTTTATGGGGCTTCTCTTTTTGAAAAGTTTAGAAATTTAATTTTTACTTTTCATAAAAATAGTAAACTTAATGAAGTATATATCTAAAGCAATTTCATAATGTTTACTTACATAAACATGTTTACTCTTTCCAAGATGAAACTTTTTCTCATTCTGATTGTTATGAACTGATTTGTTTCAAAAGTTATGCTTTTGGATATGCCTACCATACGTGGAAAAAGATTTATTTTGATATTCAAATATGTGATTTACTTTATAATAAAGGTATTATTGTTTATCTTAATTGTGTTCTATGCTCAAATGTCTTAGAATTTCAGCCTCATATTTATTTGAATACACTTTTTCTCACTCTTTTCATAAAAGCTTATATTCCTAATGATAATTTCTTTTTTCCCCCTAACAACTTTTTAAGTTGTTTATCATGCTAAAAAACATTTCTTGCAAAATTTCTAAAAAAATTTGCCTCCAATATGTTCATTCCATTGCATACTTTATTTGGATGGAAAGAAACAATAAGATTTTTAGAAACTCTTCTAATTCTCTTGATTTTATATCCAAATTTTTTTTAAAGGATGGTTAAGATTAAAAATATAAGATGGAAATTTAAAATTTGATATCCCTACTTATATCAAAACTCATGTTTATTAATCATTCTTGATTTGGTTTTATTGGTTTTTTTTCAATGACCAAATAAAGTTTGTTTTGATTTTTTTTTTTTATTGTTCTCTTATTTTTTGAGGTTGTTTTTGAAAGCTTGTTTGGATGGTGATTTTTTAAGCTAACATTTGGTATTCCTTTTTGTGGTTATTTTAGCTTTGCTGTTTTGCTTGATTTTTTACTTCTCAGTTGGATGTAGTTAGTTATATGGGTTAATTCTTTGTTGGCAGGTTTATTTTTACTCTTTTTGGCTTTTATTCTCTTTCTATTTTGATTTTAGTGGATGTCTTTGACAAATGTTTTCTTTTAGATATTCTCATATTTTGGTTTCTGACTCTTTTTTATCATATTTGGATTGTGTTGTTCTGATACATGCTGATAAGAATTCATTTATATTTGGTCTTTCACTGATAATCTCAGATAACTTGAGATGTGATGATATCTATTTGTTGATTAGAATTCAACAATACTTTCAAATCTAATGTTCACTAATATCTGTAAGCAATTTTATCTTTAGAAGTTTTTTGTTCTTTTCAGTTGTCGTGTGTTTTTGCTTTTTTACCTTTATATTTATTTTTCTTGAAATTGAATATCTTTGCTCTCTTCTTGTTTTGATGATATTTTTAGATGAAAGTGATTTTCTTTCGTGGGGCAACAATGTTTTGGTTTTGTCTCACTTCTGGTTGATAGTCAAAGATTTGAAGAGACTTATCAAGCTTTAGCAATTATTTTTCTCTCAACTGAGATTGGAATTTGATTCTCTTGGATCAATCTATATTTATGGGAGGCTTCTTTGTTGGATGCTTGGTTATATATATATGGCCCGTTTAGGGCTCGTTTGGGAAAGCTTATAAGTGTGGCGACGTTTTTAAAAATGTTGTATAACCGTTTGGTTTGCATATTTTTGAAAACGCTGTCTGTCGCGGTTTTAATTTTTACACAACGCAGGTCGTGGGTAACCCCCGCGGTCGACCAGCGGGCCGTGTTTCAAGAAGCTACTTATCCTAAAATGCACAAGATGCCCCAAAGTAGCATGTTTACTCCGGAGCTTATTTTGAAATTAATGAGTCACGTTTAAATCAAATTTAAATCAAATTAATCTAAAATTTAATAAGATTTTACAAAACCAGAGATCTTATATAGCTCTACCACCTCCTATTCCCAAGCAATTAGCAACTCTCTCTCTTCTCATGGCGGCCACCACTGCCTCCAATGCTGCAAAGTCCGTCCTCCAGTCAGTAAAACGCTTCATCAAGAAACCATGGGAGATCACCGGCCCATGCGCCGATCCAGAGTACAGAGATGCACTACCAGGTGCGCTCGAGTACCGTCGCTTCTGCCCTGCAACAACGCCGGTGAAGGCCATAGTTCCCACATCTGATCCGCAAACTGTTTATGACATCAAGTACTACACGCGTGATTGCCGCCGTGATCGCCCGCCCGTTCGGCGTACCGTCCTGAAGAAGGCCGATGTTGAGAGGATGATGGCCGAGAAGAAGTTCGATGTCGCAACCGATTTTCCTCCGGTTTATCTCACGCAGATTGTTGAGGAGGATTATAACGCCCGTGGTGGCGGATACCAACAATAGGCGAGCTGGATCACTTATTCTGGTCAGTGTTTGTTTTTTTTTTTTTTGGATTAGGGTTTCTTGTTTGGGTGTTGGCTTGTTTCGTAGTTGGGGCTTAGGATTTGATGANGAAGTTCGATGTCGCAACCGATTTTCCTCCGGTTTATCTCACGCAGATTGTTGAGGAGGATTATAACGCCCGTGGTGGCGGATACCAACAATAGGCGAGCTGGATCACTTATTCTGGTCAGTGTTTGTATTTATTTTTTTTTGGATTAGGGTTTCTTGTTTGGGGGTTGGCTTGTTTCGTAGTTGGGGCTTAGGATTTGATGATTTTTTTTTTTCGGGGAAGTTTCGGGTATTATATTTGACTTTGTTTTGGAAGTGTCTGCGGTCGATCATGCTTGTATTGATTTTTGATGTTTTTGAATTTTTTAGTTTATGATGGTTGGTTTGTCAGTTGGCAGATCAGTTTTTCTGAGGTGTTTCGAATCATGGTGATTTCCAGTGATTGCNTCATGCTTGTATTGATTTTTGATGTTTTTGAATTTTTTAGTTTATGATGGTTGGTTTGTCAGTTGGCAGATCCTGAGGTGTTTCGAATCATGGTGATTTCCAGTGATTGGTCTGTATGCTGGATCTTTTAGGAGTTGTTTGGCTGCAGAAAGGATTTAGCATTAGTAGGGATTTAGTAAATCCGGATTTATTAAATCCACCCTCTTGCTAGATTTATTAATTCCAGATTTAACATGAATCAAAGGCAAAATTCTGACTTTAAATCCAAAGTTTNATTCCAGATTTAACATGAATCAAAGGCAAAATTCTGACTTTAAATCCAAAGTTTCATATCATGAAACTTGTGTTTTTTTTTGTTTGGCCGAATTTANCCTTGATTTCTATCGAGAGTATTCTTAGGTAACTTCAGTTATCTAAGATGTAATTAACTATAGGTGCTTGCCTCTATAGGAAGCTTTTCTCGAACCCAGCACAATATAAACCCTATTTAATTCCTTATATTAAATAGGGGAATTTGTCGGCCAATATATTGGTTCCGCAGATCAAACGGATGTCATGACTTTCTCTAGTTTATTTGATCGAGCCTCACCCTTCAATTCTTGTATTCATCCTTTGGGATAGATACAGAATTTGAGCTAGNGGCCTTTTTTTGATCCTCTTGGTAATTCTCAAATGACCACAAGCTTCTGCTATGTTGCTGTTGGAAATTCGATTCCAGTTCATGTCGCATGTTTCATTTTTTACGTGTGACAAGGTNCAGGATTTTACAGGTGCAATGGAGCTGAACCCACAGCAACTTGGGACAAATGCACCCTTGTTACTGGAGAAGTTACGTCTCCATTCTTTGAGAGAATAAGAAAGACTATGCAATCTTCAATTAGGTTCAAACTATTGTTGGGGGTGCTGATCTGTATAAACCGGCATGGAAAGCACTACACCCAGCATCCTCTTGGGATTATAGAACATATTCTTCTAAATCAGATTGGGAAGGTGAAATGAGTTCTTACTACAGTTTGGCCCCTTCATTCTACAAGTTGTGTCCAGCCATATGAGGAAACTCCAATCACATTTTTGCAGGGTTGTTTTATGTAATATACATAATTGTTTTTCATATCTCTGGAATATGGTGAATGCATTGTCAAGTAATAAAAGTTATTAGGTGTTCTTGATATCATTTATATGTGTACTTCTTTGGATTAATTTAAATTGAATAATTTTTCAATAGCTTAGACTTTGCACACTCGAGGAACTAATCTTTATGCTGGCTATGGGCTACCTACAAAACCCGTTACTTTGATTTCCTTAGTTCTAAGGATGTCTTTTGTGAGTCACATTCTTTATTGGAGATTTGAATTCTAAAATTGACAATAGAATCTGATGAACTTTGTTTCATTTGCGAAAAAAATTTAAAACGTTAAAAAGTTAGTGAAAGTATGGGCGGTATTTCATTGATCCATGACCGGAATTTTTGTCTGTAAATGACAGAACATAGAAGAAGTTATTTGATTGTTTCTTTCTTTACCGAATTTAATTTTCATTTAGATGCAATGTAGCTCCTAAAGTGCTTTAGGAGAAATATTAATGCCAGGCTATATTTCGACAATATGTTACTTTCATTCAGCATGTTTCATGCTTCAGTTACCTTCTTTCTCTTGAGGCCCTTTATGTGACTATTGCACGTCAATATACAAGCTCTCATACTTCACCACTTCTTTACTGTAGATTTGAATTCTAAAATTGACAATAGAATCTGATGAACTTTATTTCATCTTGTGAAAAAAATTTAGAACGTTAAAAAGTTAGTGAAAATATGGGCAGTATTTCATTGATCCATGACCGGAATTTGTCTCTGTAAATGACATAACTGAGAAGAAGTTATTTCTCTGTTTCTGTCTTTACTGAATTTAATTTTCATTTAGATGTAATGTAGCTCCTAAAGTGCTTTAGGAGAAATATTATTGCCAGGCTATATTTCGACAATATGTTACTTTCATTCAGTATATTTCATGCTTCCTTTAGCTACTTTCTGTTGAGGCCATTTATGTGACTATTGCACGTCAATATGCAAGCTCTCATACTTCACCACTTCTGAAGAATTCCTGTGAGCAGTGTTCTCAAGATGATCCAAAATATCTGGAATGCTTCATTTTTTTCTTAGAACTCAAAGTAACTATCCCAAATAATTTTATTAATTCTACACGGTGTATCTTGTAACAGGTTATGCGAAGCTAGATTGGAACTTGAGACCTATACCCTGAGAGGCAAGGTGTATACCGCTCGAGGTAGAGCTCATTGTTAGTCAGTACTTCTTACTAATGATCTTATGATATTTTAATGTTACACAATGAAAGGAACTTCCCAAATATTTTTTGCAATGTGATAATTTCTTAAAGGGAAATTTAGATGCGAATATTTTTTGCAATGTGATAATTTTTGAATGGGAAATTTACATGCATACTACACAATTCTTATGCATTTACATTTCTAACACCGAAGCTTTGATATTTACACTTATAACGCCTTGTTGTCATAAACCTTTGTATGAAAAGATGTATTCCAATTTTAAAAATGTAGCAATGGTAGTATTTTTGATGTGATATTAAAAATTTGAGTGGTATGAATTTTAAAACAATTGTGAAGATTGTCATTTTCCTGTGACCCGTAATGGGGGTTGATGTTGGACGGATGCCGAAACTTCAAGTGATTTGGACTTGTAAAATAACTTAAAAGTTTGTGCTTTTTGAACTAATAAAATAATATGAAATATGGATCATTTGAATTTGAAAATAATTTGAACTTGGACTTTTAAAATGTAGGTTGTTAGGGCTTAAAATAATTTTGATATGAACTTTTAAAATGCAGACTCTTAGCCTTTTAAAAGTATTTGGAATTTTGAGCTTTCAAAATCAGGCTTTTAGGGTATGAAAAAAAATTTAATCTTTTGAAATTTAACATCTCGCCGTTGAATCTACAATTCCAATTTGCAAGCATACATAAGCCTACTCTTTTAAAGCTCAAAATCATATTACTTATACAAATGTTTCAAGCTCTGGATGATTTCAAAATTTATATAAATTTCATGGTTATCTCTTAGTCAAATGCAATGATTTGTACAAGGCTTGTATGACTAATATTTTTTACTCTCTAGAACAGGGCATGTTGTAGGAGATTCATATAAATAAGAATCCTATACATGATTTGAAAATCTCTTGATCTGAATTTCATATAGAATTATAGCTTAAAGATTGCACATGCCTACAAAATCTGTAGAATTCTTTAAGCTATTCAAACATAAGAAATTATACACTCGCATGGGCTCCAACTAAAATTCCAAATGTTTTTAACAAATAGCTTAGGAATGTCGCACTTGTTAAGGCTGAACTTGCACTCAAATAATTCATATTTTCAAAGTCAATCCAACTGGTCGTATTGTCTATATGACAAGGTTGTAAGTCCCACCAAACTATATCGATCATTCTCCTTGCATGGACTAGAGTTGACGAGTCTAGTAATTTTGAAATAAATGAGTAAATCATAAAATACAAATTTACAAGTTGAAATCACATAATCTGACTCTTTTCCTTATTAGTGTTGGAGTCGATAAGATTTATGTCCTAAAAAGCTTAAACTAATAAACTCAAATGAACCTCAAACATAAAAGTTTTAAATGTTAAAATCTCTAATGATGACCGTGTTGATTGAGAATCTCAAACGGATGGGTCAATTTTGAAATAGATTTTTAAGTTAACTAATTAAACATTCAAGTAAAATTAATCACTTTAGAAAAAAAAAAACTTAAAAACAAATCATATCCACCCTCCGCAACAGTTTCTTAGGGTGAAAAATTTTTTATTGACTTCACTTCATAAAAAAACTAATGCCATATTGAGTGTGCCATTATATTCACACTCAAAATAATTTTATATCAGTAAGAACTTGACCAAAGTCCTCTGGTAGCATGGTTTGCCCAAAGGACCCACAAAATAGCGGTTATGACCATAACCCTCTGACCAGGTCATCATCACCAATTGACACTATTATGTTACAGTTATAGTCGTAACCGACATGTTTTCCAACTGTTTTTTACTATTTGAGTTATGAATCATAGAAGTATAGTTGATTGACACAAAAACTTCTGTTAACTAAGGTCGATTTAAATTTATCCCCTTAGACAAACATCCTCCCCAGGTCTACAAGGGTCTCTTGGACGACATGACTTGTAGTTGCTGATAGGGATCTTTTAAGTCGGGCTGGGTCGTCTATCTCCTCTGACGAAGTAAATCAGGAATCGTGACGACCATAGACAACAGAACAATGAGTTAAGCTCAAAGTAATAAAATGTACAATTTCAAGTGCATGTTTGCTGCTAATATATACTGATTTTTTAGTGTTAAATGAGTAGCCTTACTTGAAAGTACTCTCCTTCAGTTATTAGGAGGGGTAATCAATTATTGGGGCCCGTATCTATCAGAAACCTTAAACCCCAAATAAAAAATTCCCCTCAAAATGATGGCACAATCTCTTAGTAGTATCTTATCTACTATTCTATCCCTCTTATGAAAATTTGGCTATTAGAACTCTCTCAACAAACAAAACAATAAGAGTTTGAAGGTGCCAACTTTTCGGAGCCTACAATAATGAAGGGAACTCCTGGAATATTTTTTGCAATGTGATAATTATTTTAAAGGGAATTTTACTTTTATACTACGCAATTCTTAAGTATTTACATTTTTAACACCCAATGTTTAATATTTACACTTATAACACCTTTGTTGTCATAAACCTTTGCATGAAAAGGTTTATTTTACTTTTAAAAATCTAGCGATGGTATTTTTGTTGTGATATTAAAGATTTGAGTGTTATGAATTTAAATATGAATGTTTAGGTGTGAAGCATGTGAATACATAAGAAATGTGTGGTATGTTTGTAAATGACCCTTTTTTTAAATTAGGGATTGCTTGAATTGCACATGTAATGGTCGTACGTTTTCATCCTAGAGGTATTTGCCACCATTTGTTTTTCACTAGATTTTATTAACTTTTGTTCTCTTAAGATTAAGATGAAAACTACAAAGCTGTTCTTTCGTCTGACCAATCAACTCCTCGTTGGTTATCAATTCATGTTCTTTCCATCGAAAGCAGTCATGCAAAAAGAAGCATAAAGCCATAGCCTTCTTTTTCCTCCATTGCATTGTATGTTTTCTGGAAGGTATTCTTACTACAATTATTTTTTCTTTCTATTTTTTTTATTTTCCTATATTTATTAAAGAGTGATTATGTCGATTCTGTTATTTGACATATTTTCAATAGATCACTAATATAATATTGTTCATTCTTATCCTGAAAATGATTGCTGTTGCACTGTTGTTTCATTTTATTAAGTGAAGAGAGTAATAGCTCCGATAATCCTTTATGATGTACTGTGCACTGTTGTTACACTGTTGTTGCACCGTTGTTTCATTTTATTAATTGAACAGAGCATATACTTCCAATAAATGATGACGGTTTTTATGCTTAGATAAAGCTAGGAAGACTAGCATTTATAGTTATAAAAGAAATATTTTTTTGTGCTTCTGATTCTATGAATCACTTGAAGTATCTCCTGAACCTCGAAAACAATAAATCTTTCATCCCATTACAAAGAATGTCTATACGGTTCCTTTTTTCTTAAAGTGATTGTAGAGAAAATGCGTCACTTATTTGCTTTTGCCTCTTTTGGTCAGAAAATAACCATTTGAGTGATGTACTTATGCTTTCAGTATTTTTTTATCTTATCCATAGCAGTCTCCAATCGACACCTGTTGGGTGAAACTCTGTTTCACCCATCCACATCACTTAACACATGAGGTTAATGGAATATGTAAAACATTAACGATCTCGTAGCTTTTATTTTTGAGAGCCAATAAAAGTTCTTTTATATGGGAACGCATTTATTTTCAACATTTCCTTAAGATCTAACTTCAAGTTTTGTAATTTCATTATGAGCATATGATTTTCTTCCCTATTTTTTTATTTTTATTTTGCCATTGCCGGTCCCAAGCCCAGATATGAAAAGTGGAGGGTTGCGTTAGGTAGTCGACAACCAACGTAAAACTTGTTGAAAAAAAAATCATGATATGAATCTTTTTTATCTTTGTGTAAGTGCTAGGGCGTCCCCTGGAAGTGACGCGTTGTATAGCCTGAATACAGTGAATTGTGTGCTAGGGCTTTTGCACTAGCGCCCGAGTGTAGTGTTAAATAAGCAAGAGTTTCCACATTACGGAAGAATCCAGGTAAAAAGGTTAGTCCATAAAACTAATGAAATTAATATTAGGATAGGATCTTGGAATATAGGTACTCTCAATTGTAAATTAATGGAATTAGTTGATATTATGATTCATAGAAAGATTAATATCTTATATATTCAAGAAACTAAATAGGTTGGAGAAAAGGTTAAGGGGATTGATAACTTAGGTTTTAAACTTTGGTATTCTGGTAAGAGTCGTACTAGAAATGATATAGGTGTAATTATAGATAAAAGTTTCAAAAATAATGTTGTAAAATTAATAGTGTTGGAGATAAAATTATAGCACTTAAGATTATTGTTGATACTAAGATTTTTAATATCATAAATGCTTATGCTCCTCAAGTAGTTCTAGATACATGGTCTAAAGATAAATTCAAATGACTTAGAAGACTTAATACAAATGATACCTCTTGAAAAAAGAATTTTTATTGGAAGAGATTTAAATGGACATGTCGGTAGATTGGTAGAAGATTTTAGAAATATTTATGGTGGCTACGGTTTTGGAGTGACTAAAGAAGAAATAACTATTTTAGATTTTACTTTAGCGTATGATTTTGTTATACTAATACTTTTTTCAATAAAAGAGATGAGCTTCTTATTACTTAAAAGAATGGATCTAGTTAAATAAAAATTGATTATTTTCTTATGAGAAGAAGAGATTGTCGAGATTGTAAAAATTGTAAGATTATTCCAAGTGAGGATTTAAGTACCCAACATCGTTTATCAGTTCTAGATTTTAAGATAAATAGTTATAAAATAAAGAATACTGAGACTCATCATCGTAGAATTAGATGAGAGAATCTAAAAGACGCAAATAAAACTATTTTTATGAATAAAATTCAAGATTTTAAAATTTGGGATGTTCATGATGAAGCAAATGCTATATGGGATAAAGTAACATACTGTTAAACAAGTAGTAAAAGATGTACTTGGAGAATCAAAAGAAAAAGTTTCTTTAAATAAAAATAGTTGGTGGTGAAATAATAATGTGCAAGAAAAGATAAAATATAAGAAGTTATGTTGTAAAAATTGGTTTAAATATAAAAACTTAGAGAATTGAGAAAAATGTTAAACGACCCGCAAAAAGTCTAAAAGAACAATATGTGACGCTGAAAATTCTGCTTTTAACGATATTTATAATAGATTAGACACTGAAAATGGTGAAAAATATATGTATAAACTAGCCAAATAAAAATAAAAGGAAAGTAAAGATTTAACTCGAGCAAAGTGTATTAAAGATGAAAATCAAAAAGTGATTTTCTTTGAAAAAGATATTCAACATAGATGGGTGGGTTATTTTGATAATTTATTTAATAAAGTTTCTGAAAATATGATCAAGCTTAGTGATCTTAATATCATTAATAATAATAATCTATTTTATTTTTACTGTCACATTAGTAAAAAAGAAGTTAAGGAAGCTTTAAAGAAAATCAAGAGTGGAAAGTCTGTAGGACTTGATGATATCCCAATTGAAATATGGAAATATTTGGGAGATTTGGGAGTTCCTTGGCTTACTAAATTCTTTAATATTATTTTAAAAACTAAAAAGATGCCTAAGGAGTGGAGGAAGAGTAATTTGGTCCCCATTTTAAAGAATAAATGGGATGCACAAGAGTGTGCAAATTATAGAGGAATTAAGTTGATGTGTTATACTTTAAAATTATGGGAGAGGGTAGTTGATCATAGGTTAAGACACATTACAAAGATTTCTCATAATCAATTTGGATTTATGTCGGGCATGTCCACTATGGATGCTATACATTTATTGAGAAGTTTGATGAAGAAGTTTAGAGATAATAAGGAGAATTTACATTTGATTTTTATTGATTTAGAAAAAGCTTACAATAAGGTTCCAAGAGATATCCTTTGGGAGTTCTTGAGAGGAAAGGTGTTGATGTGACTTATGTTCAAATGATTATATATTTGAATACTAAAGCTGTTACTTGTGTTCAAATTGAAGGAGAATTGAGATGATTAAATTATGGCCCCATAACTTAAAAAATAAATATTTAATAGATTTTATATCAGGGGGTTTTAATGTCAACGGGTGTCCTGAACCACCACGTGGGTGTAATAACCTTAACCGTGATTTTACCCAGAATGTACGTGGGGAAGTTCTATAACTGCCCTTGAACATGAGAGGCTCTGAATGGATAAAGCATAGTCTTTAAACACTAAAATGGACATTGTATGTGTCATGTGTCAAAATTATCATCACCCAATGGAGAACTCTCTCGGGTATGGTTGAATCAATACAGATCCTTGTTCTGTGCTCGAGGCACATACTAGGAAGTTTGAACATATGTCTTAATTATGGGAGACTATAAATGAGTGAAACTCAATCCCGTAGCATTCAAGAGGACTCTCCACACATGTCATCAAAAGTGATGCCAACATTTGTTATTATCAATTCTAAAATGAAAGTGTATTTTCCTTCCTCTTCAAGATTAAGGCAAAGAAGTCCCTTCTCCTCTGATCTTTTTGTCATTATTATGGATTCTTTATCTTCTGCCTTTAATTCTCAAAATAATATTGGTAATGATGCTATTATTTTTCAGGATGACTATCCTATTTCTCATCTTATTTATGCTGGTGACATATTGTGGGAAAGCTAACAAGGAAGAGCAATTCTTCTAGTTTCATGTTAAGAAAACCAAATCATCTATTTGTTTTTTCAAACTTGTTGATGTTAATATTCAACGTGTTTTATATCATCAGATTGATTTTTCCAACAAAAACAAGGCCTTAGAATTACTGAGGGTTACTATTAAGCCCTCTAGGCTTTTGATTGTTGATTGTGGTAAGCTTTTAGATAAGTTACATTTATGGTTTGTTGATTGAAAGAAAAAATTACTTTCCACGGCTGGGATATTAAAACTATTTGGTTATACCAATTTAAATTATCTTTATTATTGGTTTTGTTTTTCTATTTTGCCAAGAAGTTTTAGAAAAAAAATTCTTCTTTGAATACAATTTTTTATATAATAATGATAATAGTAGGAGTTTGAATATGATTGCGAGGAGTATTGTTAATATGCCTAAACATAAAGACGACATTGACCTTTCTTATTTAGATACTAGTTCCTTTATGTGCAAAGCAAAGACCATTTAGAGAATGTTTAACACTTATTCTTTTCTTGCTTGTTGACTGAATGAGCATTATGGTTTTATTTTGGTTTATAATCATCTAATGCTTCAATTTTATGGAAAGAATTAATTAGAGTTGCTTTTCAAATATGAGGTTGTCTTAAATTTTAAGTTACTTCTTCAAATTTTCTTTATTTTTATTATGATTATCAGTTTATGGGGCTTCTCTTTTTGAAAAGTTTAGAAATTTAATTTTTGCTTTGATTAATTTCCATAAAAATAGTAAACTTAATGAATTAATCAATTATATATCTAAAGCAATTTCATAATGTTTACTTACATAAACATGTTTACTCTTTCCAAGATAAAACTTTTTTCTCATTCTGATTGTTATGAATTGATTTGTTTCAAAGGTTATGCTTTTAGATATGTATAGATATGTATACCATATGTGGAAAAATTTTCATTTTGATATTTAAATATGTGATTTACTTTAGAATAAAGTTATTATTGTTTATCTTAATTGTGCTCTATGCTCTAATTTCTTAGAATTTCAACCTCATATTTATTTGAATACACTTTTTCTCACTCTTTTAATAAAAACTTATATTCCTAATGATAATTTCTTTTTCCCCCCTAACAGTTTTTCAAGTTGTTTATCATGCTAAAAAATATTTCTTGCAAAATTTCTAAAAAATTTTGCCTCCTATATGTTCATTCCATTGCATGCTTTATTTGGATGGAAAGAAACAATAAGATTTTTAGAAACTCTTCTAATTCTCTTGATTTTATATCCAAATTTTTTTTAAGTATGGTTAAGATTAAATATAGAAGATGGAAATTTAAAAGTTGATATCCCTACTTATATCAAAACTCATGTTTATTAAACATTCTTGATTTGGTTTTATTGATTTTTTTTCAATGACCAAATAAAGTCTGTTTTGGCTTTTTTTGTTTTTATTGTTCTTTTATTTTTTGAGGTTGTTTTTGAAAGCTTGTTTGGTTGGTTTAGCTAGCATTTGGTGTTCCTTTTTGTGGTTATTTTCGCTTTACTGTTTTGCTTGATTTATTACTTCTTAGTTGGATGTATTTAGTTATATGGGTTAATTCTTTGTTGGCAGGTTTTTTTTTTACTCTTTCTGGTTTTTTTTTTCTATTTTGATTTTAGTGGATGTCTTTGGCTAATGTTTTCTTTTAGATATTCTCGTATTTTGGCTTCTGACTCTTTTTTATCATATTTGGATTGTGTTGTTCAGATACATGTTGATAAAAATTCATTTATATTTGGCCTTTCACTGGTAATCTCAGATAACTTGAGATGTGATGATTTCTATCTGTTAATTAGAATTCAACCATACTTTCAAATTTAATGTTCACTAATATCTGTAAGAAATTTTATCTTTAGAAGTCTTTTGTTCTTTTCAGTCGGTGTATGTTTTTGATTTTTATCTTTATATTTATTTTTCTTGAAACTGGATATCTTGACTCTGTTCTTGCTTTGATGATATTTTCAGATGAAGGTGATTTTCTTTGGTGGGGCAACAATGTTTTGATTTTGTCTCACTTCAGGTGGATAGTCAAAGATTGGAAGAAACTTATGAAGCTTTAGCTACTATTTTTCTATCAATTAAGATTGGAATTTGAGCCTCTTGGATGAATCTATATTTATGGGAGGCTTCTTTGTTGGATGCTTGGTTATATATATATATATATAGGGCTCATTTGGGCCAGCTTATAAGTGCAGCGAAGTTTTGAAAACTCCACTTTGAAAATACTGTCTACTGCGTTTGTGTTTTTTACACTAAACGCAGGCAGCGGGTCAATCCCCGCAGTGGACTGTGTTTCAAGATAAGCTACTTAACCTAAAATGCACAAGATGCCCCAAAGTAGTCTGTTTACTCCGGAGTTTTTTGAAATTAATGAGTCACATTTAAATCAAATTTAATCAAATTAATCTAAAATTTAATAAAACTTTACAAAACCAGAGATCTTATATTGCTCTAGCACCTCCTACTCCCAAGCAATTAGCAACTCTCTCTCTCTCTCTCTTCTCATGGCGGCCACCACTGCCTCCAATGCTGCAAAGTCCGTCCTCCAGTCATTAAAACGCTTCATCAAGAAACCGNGGTGAGATGATGGCGATCAGGTGATGGGGAAAGAGCAATGATGATTAGGTAAATATTATCTAAAAATAATAATTGGATGATGACAATAAAAAAATGGATGAGGTTAGCGGAGGATAGTAGTTGCTGAGGGTGATAGTTGATATCAAAATTTAAGCAGAGTTTTAAAGGTTTTTAGATTTTGAAGCTCTTTTCTTGTGAGTTCTTTCGTACAGACAATAAGAGTTTATTTATTTTTTTAGTGGCATCTTGGCGAATTTTGGCAAAAATTGCAAAACTTATCAAACTCTATGTGTTAATTCATTTGAACATAGATCATTTTTCAACAACGAAGTGTCTAAATGGTCTCATAATTGATTTAATTTGGGCTAATTAAATTTCTCTTATGTAGCTATTAGTTTTGGTTGTATGCACAAAAAATCAAAAATCTTTTGGTGCTTTAATTGTAATCTCAAAAATTGTTTGCACACTTAAAATGCTTGTTTTAAAATTCATTTGAACTCAAATTAGACTAATTTTAGTGCTGGTGGGTTTAGCTAGTCGAAATTTTTAGTTTGCTTTTAAATTTGTTTAACTCTGAGGTAGAATGATCATGAATTTTAATTTAAGATTTATATTAAGATTTATGCTAGATTAAAATGGTTATATATATCTATCTATATATAATATATTTCAACTTCATCTCATCATTGCAATTCCCATGCAAAGCAATTCAATTTCTTATAGTTTAAGTGTTGAGTAGTTCATGTACCAATTTTTAAAGACAACTTTAATTTTAAATCGATTCATATCGGGTTGAGAAGGGTTTATTGGTTTTACTGATTCAACTCCCAAAATTGATTCAATTTTCATTATTATAATCCTATCCATTTTCTTCATTTTGTTGCAAAATAATTGTTTATATATTGCGGTGAAAATGCATTTAAATTCGATTGTAGTATAAGATAATATTCTTGAGTACATAAATGAGGACAGACAACATGATATTGGCATGTGAAAAGATGATGCAAACTTTACTTATTTCAGTACTTTGAAAGCAACAAAAATACAAAAAAAGAGGAAGTGAAACATAGACAATAATCATCAAATGTAGAAGCTCAAGATAAAAATGAGTTGAATTTATAGGAAATTAGCATGTAAATAGTAACATAAAATTTACCACATTGGATTCCACTATTGGTGTTTTTTTTTCTTTAAAAACAAAATATTCATAGCTTGTTAAATAAGATGACATGTCTTGCATGCTTTTTCCCACCCTAACTTTGGCCAAAGGTGCTTCCCTTGTCTCCAAAATAATGCCCATATTTTAGGTCCTATTTTCAATCTACATCATAAATTACACACCACAATCCCATTTATTGGACTATTTTATATAATAATTAAAAAAAAAACCCCGCTTAGCATGCCCTATTGTAAAATTCCACACTAAGTATTACACACTTCTCTTGACTCTTTTTTTTCATAGAGTGTTGTAGAAAACCTCATTTAATAAGTAGCTCTATAGGATGTTAACCAATTTCAAAATAAATGGACTTTATCAATACCAACCTTCATTCCCATTTAAATAGAAGTACATTTCTAACTGAAAGCGAAGAAAGTGTCTTTGAGGTACTAAAATGTTGTGAAATTTAGGGCGAAGAAAAATAGAAATCGACAAAAATCCAGAACACAAAGATTTAACGATGTTCGGCAAAGATGCTTGCATCCTCGGGAGCAGAACAGCGAATTCACTATTTCAGAAGAGTTACATACTCATAGGGTTACACATTTATTTACAAATAAAATCCATAGATAAATTTACAAGCACACCCTCGCTTCCTCTAACATCTTCACACCAAGAGACACACATCTTCATTCCAGGAGACACACCTCTCCAAATCCAAGAGACTCCAAATTCCTGGTATATGAGTCATACCTAACAATTCTCCACCTTGGCGAATATCCAACCACTTAAGAGAAAATCTCATGGAGTTTCTTACACCGAAGTGGGTTGGGCAACTATGCCAACTAGCAACTGTAAACATTCAACAAGTTCAAGTAACGCAAGAACTTGTTGAAAATATCTGGCTTGGTTAACTTTCCTGTTGCATTTTCATCATATGATCCGACAGAGTGAATTCAACCTACAACTGTACTCTCCAACAGTTTATAGATATTACCATCAGGTTTCATAACTTGCAATCTCTTCAAAATTCCTTGTTATGCCAACAAATATTTCACCATTATTTGCCACAATCCGAAGTTCCTGGTTCCATCGAACTTCATTATCTCAAACTTTGCACTAGACATTATCATTTGAAATTAATCCCACAGTGAACTTTTCATGTCTTGTGTTGAAACAAAGCACACCACAAATAAATTCAAATAAATCTGAAATTTCCTCTATCAACTGAAGCAATTTTCCCGCAGTTTCCTGTGATTCGTAAATCAAAATTTTCTCACGAAGCACCTTTTCTGTTCGCACAAAAATTCGGCTGAAATACTGCGGACACCGGCTAAACTCTACCTGTCACAATTTTTCATGCGACAAACCTGCGAACAATCTGCAAAATTCGTGGACTCCACCTGTCTCAATTTCTCCTGCGACAAACTTGCGAACTCCTCTGGTCGGGCACCACTTGTTGCAACTCTACCTGCGACAAACTTGCGAACTCTACTGGCTGAGCATCACCTGTCGCAACTGCACACGTCGCAACTGCACACGTCGCAACTCTACATGCGAAAAACTTGCTGNTCATTCTCCATCGCGGGATACTTCCAGTAAATGTCTTCATCCTTGGTCATCTCCATCGCCACTGCACCTTGTACAGGCATCGAAGACCTGTTTTCAAGAAATGCATTAATTTTGGCACTGTCTTCTTTCCTACTATTTCAACATCCTTACAGTTCTAATTCTGCCTTCTCCCTCGTTTTCTCTGTGACATTGGCCTCTTGCGGTTTGTAGCTTCAAAGCATTTCTTATTGTGAACTTAGGCGCTTGGGGATCTCTCCTTGGTGTCCACTGTCCTTTTTACTTGACTTGCAGGAATATATTAATGGAAGGACTCTTTACTAGGGTCCATATTTTGAGCATCAGTTATTGTTTTNAATGTCTTCATCCTTGGTCATCTCCATCGCCACTGCACCTTGTGCAGGCATCGAAGACCTGTTTTCAAGAAATGCATTACTTTTGGCACTGTCTTCTTTCCTACTATTGTGAGTGTAGCTTCCAAGCATTTCTTATAGTGAACTTAGGCTCTTGGGGATCTCTCCTTGGTGTGCACTGTCTTTTTTACTTGACTTGCAGGAATATATCAATGGAAGGACTCTTTACTAGGGTCCATATTGGGAGCATCAGTTATTGTTTCAGAACTTGAGAAAGCACAAGTTCTTTGGAAGCTGAAGACTATGAAGTGTGGACATTTAAAAACCCTCTAAACCTTTTGTAGACTTTTAAATTTTGGGAGAGGTTGCGTAATCCTTAAATTTTGTGTTTCCCATGAAGATAGTAATCATATTACATATTGGCTGATCGTATCTAAAGTAATTAATATCAAGTACCCAATTACTCCAACCTCAGGAATTCTCTTGTACTCGTTTTCCTTGGATGTCTCTTGGGAGGGCCTTTTTTTGATCCTCTTGGTAATTCTCAAATGACCACAAGCTTCTGCTATGTTGCTGTTGGAAATTCGACTCCAGTTCATGTCGCATGTCTCATTTTTTACGTGTGACAAGGTTGCATGGCTTGTTAATAATTCATAGTATGAATATTTAGCAGTCTTATATTAATTTATTCGAGTTGTTGTATTAACTTTGTGTGATTTGAAATGCAAAATGTCATTTCATTGTTCTTGACTATAAATTGACCTCAAAGGACTCATTAAGTGCACCTTCTTAGTACTCAACTATGTCAGTCGGCCTTAGCCTTCATTTAAGTGCGTCAATTCTGGTTGACGGGTCAAGTTCATGTTTGGCTTGAAGATTACTCAATCTGAATATACTTGACTTTAACCTAATTCTCTTATTATGTGTGTCAAAATACTCAGTCCGAACCCACCTAACTCTAAATTGTATAATAAAAGTGTCAGTTTTGAATTGATTTTGGGTTATTTGAGTCAACCTGAATGATAATTAGATCTAGAATTTTGACTCAAATAGTATTCAGGTCAACCCAAACTCAAAATTTTTGAGTTAGGTTCGAGTGAGGTTGTCATTGTGGTCGTGTCATTTATTCACACCCCTAAGCTCATTCTCTTGTTTTCTCTCGGTATTGCATATGTGAATCTATCTCCACTTGGGCATCATATTTGCTCTTGGGGATAGGACAGTCCCATATCCAAGCCACCCTGCACAGTGAGAGTTCTATATCATATGGCGTGAGAAAGAGTGTGCCTAGATCCAAGATTCAATAATGTTTCCGCTATATGCATCGTCTTACTATGTTGGGATCTACATTTCCATAGTGACGCCCATGTTCCTAAACTTTCCTTTTTGGTAGCTATTGTTTCTCAATACCTACTGTTCCTCAACACCTGGATATCACCATATGTTGTCCTTCCACTATAGAAACCAATAAAATTTTTTAAACTCATTTATTATTTGTCAAACCATTTTCAAGCAACTACAGCTTGGAGTTTAAGATTCTTACTTCTGGTCATTTGGATCTTTTGGTTGAAAGTTTTTTTAGTAGCACCATGCACAAAATCTAAAAGGAATTCAAGCTTCCAAAAGAGTTTTGCTCAATTCGGTTATTTATCTTTTCTTCTTTTTTCCTCTATATTAATCCTCCCAAAATCTTCCACAGTCATTAGGATTTGTGCTCTATACTTGTTATCTTTGCTGTGATGGATACCTTTTCTTGAGTTTCGCTAAAATGGATGAATGCCACATGACATAAGCACTATAAATCTTTGGTATCTGATGCACATGTGATTGTCTCATTCTTGCCTATTTACAGAGCGATTCAAATATGGCCCGATTCCAATTTCACTCTTTTCTCTAATGTCTAAGCAAATAGACATTCTTCTTGATAGAGACTAATGAGACTGACATTTACACTTGGGAGGTATGATGATGCTTTAATGTCAAATTGATGTAGCATCATACTAAAACATGCCCTTATTCTCTGTTATGGTGTCGAAGTGGTGGTGAATGAAATGCGGAGGAGAGGGATTGGGTTTTGAATTCGGAATGCATAAGGAAATGAGAAATTGAAGGAAATAACATAAATATAAAGGTAATATAACAAATAAGGGATGTTAGAAGACGAGTAATAATTGTTTAACACANGGCCTTTTTTTGATCCTCTTGGTAATTCTCAAATGACCACAAGCTTCTGCTATGTTGCTGTTGGAAATTCGACTCCAGTTCATGTCGCATGTCTCATTTTTTACGTGTGACAAGGATGCATGGCTTGTTAATAATTCATAGTATGAATATTTAGCAGTCTTATATTAATTTATTCGAGTTGTTGTATTAACTTTGTGTGATTTGAAATGCAAAATGTCATTTCATTGTTCTTGACTATAAATTGACCTCAAAGGACTCATTAAGTGCACCTTCTTAGTACTCAACTATGTCAGTCGGCCTTAGCCTTCATTTAAGTGCGTCAATTCTGGTTGACGGGTCAAGTTCATGTTTGGCTTTAAGATTACTCAATCTGAATATACTTGACTTTAACCTAATTCTCTTATTATGTGTGTCAAAATACTCAATCCGAACCCACTTAACTCTAAATTGAATAATAAAAGCGTCAGTTTTGAATTGATTTTGGGTTATTTGAGTCAACCTGAATGATAATCAGATCTAGAATTTTGACTCAAATAGTATTCAGGTCAACCCAAACTCAAAATTTTTGAGTTAGGTTCGAGTGAGGTTGTCATTGTGGTCGTGTCATTTATTCACACCCCTAAGCTCATTCTCTTGTTTTCTCTCGGTATTGCAAATGTGAATCTATCTCCACTTGGACATCATATTTGCTCTTGGGGACAGGACAGTCCCATATCCAAGCCACCCTGCACAGTGAGAGTTCTATATCATATGACGTGAGAAAGAGTGTGCCTAGATCCAAGATTCAATAATGTTTCCGCTATATGCATCGTCTTACTATGTTGGGATCTACATTTCCATAGTGACGCCCATGTTCCTAAACTTTCCTTTTTGGTAGCTATTGTTTCCAAATACCTACTGTTCCTCAACACCTGGATATCACCATATGTTGTCCTTCCACTATAGAAACCAATAAAATTTTTTAAACTCATTTATTATTTGTCAAACATTTGAGTTTAAGATTCTTACTTCTGGTCATTTGGATCTTTTGGTTGAAAGTTTTTTTAGTAGCACCATGCACAAAATCTAAAAGGAATTCAAGCTTCCAAAAGAGTTTTGCTCAATTCGGTTATTTATCTTTTCTTCTTTTTTCCTCTATACTAATCCTCCCAAAATCTTTTTAAAAAATCTTCCACAGTCATTAGGATTTGTGCTCTATACTTGTTATCTTTGCTGTGATGGATACCTTTTCTTGAGTCTCGCTAAAATGGATGAATGCCACATGACATAAGCACTATAAATCTTTGGTATCTGATGCACATGTGATTATCTCATTCTTGCCTATTTACAGAGCGATTCAAATATGGCCCGATTCCAATTTCACTCTTTTCTCTATTGTCTAAGCAAATAGACATTCTTCTTGATAGAGACTAATAAGACTGACATTTACACTTGAGAGGTATGATGATGCTTTAATGTCAAATTGATGTAGCATCATACTAAAACATGCCCTTATTCTCTGTTATGGTGTCAAAGTGGTGGTGAATGAAATGCGGAGGAGAGGGATTGGGTTTTGAATTCGGCATGCATAAGGAAATGAGGAAATGAAGGAAATAACATAAATATAAAGGGAATATAATAAATAAGGGTTGTTAGAAGACGAGTAATAATTGTTTAACACTACCTTGCTAAAGTTTCTCGTAGGTTTTGTTGCTTGCTGCAATGAATAATAGTCTTTCATCATAACATTAATTATCATACTAATTAAAGCGCATGAGTGACTCTATTTTAGAGTATACTCTATTGACATAATCCCATTTAGACAATAATATCATGAATAGATTTTATAACAGCACTAAACCATGAAAATAAACTTAACTATTATGGCTATCACAAAACTCTAGAAGTTCAAATGTTTATGCCATCCACAATCATGTAATGTATGCATAGTTGAACTTTAAATATTAGATATGAGCTGTTGGTCCATTATCAAGGCCTTTGGGTGAAATCTAGACATGGACTATCAATTCCCCAAGTCTTTGTGGAGTGGAATTGGTCATGCATCACAAATTTGGAGATCATTAATGATTTTATGTTTGCTTTACATTTTATACATAATTTCTATGTTGGTTTTCTTGATTGTCGCCAGGTGTTTATTAAAATATCTTTGGAAGAATATATTATTCAAGACTTTTCTCTTTTTGCTCGTATTCTGTGTTTGGTCTACCGATGTAATACTTTTAGGGAGCCTTCTGTTACGTTTGTATGGTTTATGTTTCTTTGTATTTTTTTTCATTACATCAATCAATCTAGATTATACTTATCGTGATCAATACTTAGCAAACGGTACATGTGAATATTGTTGCTGCCATATTATCCGGACCATCTATGACGTGTTTTTGTTGAAATAATTTTTTTAAGGGACAAAAGGATTAATTAATAGACATGAAGGTCCTTTAGTCGATCCTCTTATTTTTTCTCCTTATGATTTTGCTAGTGTTCCCAAATTCTACCCATGATTTTTTTGATGTGAAGTTTTTTGATGATTCAAGCATTATTCAATATCAAGTTTCTATCAAAAGTCTTCTTGGATTGACAGATAAAATGTTTTAAATTATATATTTCTTTAAGAGGCATAACTGCATAATATTTTTTTCTTCACTCGCAAATTTACAATAACTATTTCTGATGACAATGTCATTGACTTAGCAGGTCTCTGAATTTAGGTTTGCTTCTTTGAGTTTTTATAGGCCCTTTTTTGTAACTGTTTTTTTACATTATGTTTTTTTCACTGACTAGTAATGAAATTTTGTTGCCTTTTAAAATCAACAACGATTAACTCAACTGAAAAATAGAATCATTTTAGAAAGATTGAACTAGTTGAAGTATATTAGAACAAAAGGATTAATTAGTAGGCAATATGTTAATCTGTTTTTCTGTTCCAGAAACCTTTTTAGGTCATGTTTTCATGATGGATGTTAAGTATTAAACAATTTTATCAAATTTTTTTTAGATCTTTTTATAAGATGATTCTAAACTTNAGAAAGATTGAACTAGTTGAAGTATATTAGAACAAAAGGATTAATTAGTAGGCAATATGTTAATCTGTTTTTTTGTTCCAGAAACCTTTTTAGAGTCATGTTTTTCATGATGGATGTTAAGTATTAAACAATTTTATCAAATTTTTGTTAGATCTTTTTATAAGATGATTCTAAACTCAGATACATTATTATATTGCTGAAGTATAGGCAGCGGATAAATCTCAACTGATAATTCCTCATTGGAAGGCTCGTATGGACTAGCTTTGGCAATTATGAGCTTCATAGACTTGAGGTTAGATTAATGTTTGGCAAAGCATGGATTCAGGCTCAATTTCTCAAGAAAGTTGAAGTCTATGCTCATAATGCAATTGAGAATTTCTTTTCTATCATTTTCTGAGAGCGCCCCACCATCCTCTATATTTGCTTGAACAACCTTAATAGGGGGATCTAAAAGATCTAAAACTAGTGGCATGGCTTTGCATTTGGATATTGAAGGATTGACCTTAGATGATTCAGGTGTTGTATTGATTGTCAAGAGAACTATAACATAGATTGGCTTTAAATGCTTGGAGATTTATATACAGGTGATGATCAACGTGTTCATCAATAAAGTTATCAACAAAGTTTTTTGTTTTATAAGGGGAATATGGCAATTCTAAAGTTTTCTATTTCTATGAACATCATTAGGGTTAGGGAAAACCTCAGTTGGTGACCATGCTGTCATTTCTTTACACAATGCTTTCTATTAATAGAGTGCAAATTGAGTATGTTACGAGCATTAATATATTCGATCATAGATATGACATGATTAAACATTTCATTGAAGTTATATATCTTCTTTTAATATTTTCTGACCCTTATTGAATGTACCCGTTGGAAGAGATAATATTTGCTGAATATTGGCTGACACTAGTTGTCTCTATATAGGCTAACATTACAAGTACAATTGGAAGAAAAACTATGAGGTTATAGCTTCAATTAAGATGATATAAAACATAAAAATAATGTATCACTCAATTTATTACTTCTCTAAGACAACACTTTCAATGTAGTTGTTTTCTTAGCATAACACTATTCAGGATGAAGCTTATATATTTTCAATTTGTTTCAAAGATTGGAAAAATAAAGATATCTCCATACAGGCAGAATAGGAAGGTTGGGTATTCGGGGCAAGAGAAGATCAATTTGAAGGATTTCGACTCGGAACTATGAACTATGGTGGGTGGGACTTCTGTAGAGGGTTGCATCCAATCACACCAGTGTCTTTTGACGCAGAATCCTTCCCACCAAAAGGAGATTCTGGAGCTTATGTTTATGGGGCACACCAAATATATGAAAGAAGGAAAATGGCTATTGGTCTAGGAAGTAAATGTAATTCCCACGTCATGGGGGAAATGAACTTCAGGCAAGAGATTTGGAGAAGAGACTCGCTTATAAGGAAGCTGAAGATGTTTATCTTTGAAGGAGAGAATGCCTATGGTTGGGTCTATCATATGGAGAAATACTTTGTTGTTAATGAGTTAACAGAGCAAGAAAAATTGATGGTGGCGGCTCTGTGTTTGGAAATGAAGAATCTAGCATGGTATGAATGGAGTGAATAACGTCAACCAATCAAAACCTATGAAGAACTCAAGGATCAATTGTTGGAACGTTTTAGAACAACTTGAGAATGGGAATCGCATGAGCAGTTTTTTGCATTGACCAGAAATGATCTTTCAAGGAGTATAGAGAGAAATTTGAGATGTTGTCTAGTTGTTTGAGAGAGATGTCATGAAGTGTTGAAAAACAACTTCATAAAAGGGTTAAAGCCAAAGATTCAAGCATCACTTCATCTGCTGAGATTGTGAGGATCAAGGAAAACTATGGAATTAACGTTGTGGATTGAAGATAAAAATGCAATGGAATGAGCTAATATGAGCAACACAAGTGGAGCGCCACACCGCAATGCGACAACCACGACGATGCCGAAAACAAAAGTAGTGGGATTTCAAAAGGAGGCTCCATGAGACGAGAATAACAGGTCACAATTAGGGGCGACATTCAAATACCTTACAAAAAAGGAGATTCAGGAGGAGCAAGTTAAAGGGTTATGTTTTCAATGTGATAAAAAGTTCGCTTCAGGACATTGTTGCAAGGATCGGACCTTACATATTTTCACAGTGTGTGACAATGATAAAGAAAGAAGAAAGAGAAGGTGATGGTAGAAGAGGAGGAACACCCTCGNGAGATAATATTTGCTGAATATTGGCTGACACTAGTTGTCTCTATATAGGCTAACATTACAAGTACAATTGGACGAAAAACTATGAGGTTATAGCTTCAATTAAGATGATATAAAACATAAAAATAACGTATCACTCAATTTATTACTTCTCTAAGACAACACTTTCGATGTAGTTTTTTTCTTAGCATAACACTATTCAGGATGAAGCTTATATATTTTCAATTCGTTTCAAAGATTGGAAAAATAAAGATATCTCCATACAGGCAGAATAGGAAGGCTGGGTATTCGGGGCAAGAGAAGATCAATTTGAAGGATTTCAACTCGGAACTATGAACCATGTTGGGTGGGACTTCTGTAGAGGGTTGCATCCAATCACACCAGTGTCTTTTGACGCAGAATCCTTCCCACCAAAAGGAGATTCTGGAGCTTATGTTTATGGGGCACACCAAATATATGAAAGAAGGAAAATGGCTATTGGTCTAGGAAGTGAATGTAATTCCCACGTCATGGGGGAAATGAACTTCAGGCAAGAGATTTGGAGAGGAGACTCGCTTATAAGGAAGCTGAAGATGTTTATCTTTGAAGGAGAGGATGCCTATGGTTGGATCTATCATATGGAGAAATACTTTGTTGTTAATGAGTTAACAGAGCAAGAAAAATTGATGGTGGCGGCTCTGTGTTTGGAAATGAAGACTCTAACATGATATGAATGGAGTGAATAACGTCAATCAATCAAAACCTATGAAGAACTCAAGGATCAATTGTTGGAACGTTTTAGAACAACTTGAGAATGGGAATCACATGAGCAGTTTTTTGCATTGACCAGAAATGGTCTTTCAAGGAGTATAGGGAGAAATTTGAGATGTTATCTAGTTGTTTGAAAGACAACTTCATAAAAGGGTTAAAGCCAAAGATTCAAGCATCACTTCATCTGCTGAGATTGTGAGGATCAAGGAAAACTATGGAATTAACGTTGTGGGTTGAAGATAAAAATGCAATGGAATGAGCTAATATGAGTAACACAAGTGGAGCGCCACACCGCAATGTGACAACCACGACGATGCCGAAAACAAAAGCAGTGGGATCTCAAAAGGAGGCTCCATGAGATGAGAATAACAGGTCATAATTAGGGGCGACATTCAAATACCTTACAAAAAAGGAAATTCAGGAGGAGCAAGCTAAAGGGTTATGTTTTCAATGTGATAAAAAGTTCGCTTTAGGACATTGTTGCAAGGATCGGACCTTACATATTTTCACAGTGTGTGACAATGATAAAGAAAGAAGAAAGAGACGGTGATGGTAGAAGAGGAACACCCTCACTTGGATGTGGTAGAAGTCTCATTTAACTCGGTGGTGGGTAACACCAAATCATACTGTGAAAATCCATGGGCATATCAGAAAGCAAGACGTATTGGTGTTTTTAAATAGTGGGGCCATCCATAATTTCATCTCTACTCGAGTGGTGAAGCAATTCGGGCTTATGATGGGCATCACAAGAAATTTTGGAGTCATGATAGGAACGGGATGTGAAAAAGAGCAGAGCTTGTAAGGGTTTGATTTTGGCATTAAAAGAATTCAGGTGATGGATGATTTTCTTCCCTTGAAATTAGGAAGCACTGACGTGATATTGGATATAAAATAGTTGCAATTCTTAGGGGAGACTAATATTAATTAGAAACTGCTCACAATGGAGTTTCAAAAGGGAGACAAAATGACGGTGCTTCGTGGTGACCCTAGCTTGTGCAAGACCTTGGTGACGCTGAAGACCGTAATTAGGGCAATATAGGATGCAAGATTGATATTCTTGATTGATTTGCATAGCATGGAAGAGACACTGGATGTGAATTTATCAGAGGTTTCAACACCCATCCAATAGCTCCTACACTAATTTGCAGAAGTTCCAATTATAAGTTGGATTGTTGCCTCTGAGATACACGAGCATGCAATAATCCTGAGATCGGAGTTTCTCCCATCAGTGTACGTCTCTACCGCTACACCCAAGTACAAAGGGATGAGATTGAGAGATTGATTCGAGAAATGTCGGAGGACGGGATCATACAGTCTGGTGTGTCACTTTTCTAGCCCAATCTTGAAAAAGAAGGATAGGAGTTGGCGTTTTGTGTGGATCATAGGGCGGTGAATAAGGAAACAATACCTGACAAATTTCTCATCCCAATGATCGATAAGCTACTAAATGAGTTTTTTGGGGTTGTGGTAGTAGTCTCTAGAATTGACTGAAAGTTAGGATACCATCAGATTCAAATGCGGCCGACGAATGTGCATAAGATAGCATTTCAAACTCATGAGGGTTTGTAAGAATTTTTGGTTATGTCATTTGGGCTCACTATCACATCTGTTACATTTATGCCCTNCAATTCTTAGGGGAGACTAATATTAATTAGAAACTGCTCACAATGGAGTTTCAAAAGGGAGACAAAATGACGGTGCTTCGTGGTGACCCTAGCTTGTGCAAGACCTTGGTGACGCTGAAGACCGTAATTAGGGCAATATAGGATGCAAGATTGATATTCTTGATTGATTTGCATAGCATGGAAGAGACACTGGATGTGAATTTATCAGAGGTTTCAACACCCATCCAATAGCTCCTACACTAATTTGCAGAAGTTCCAATTATAAGTTGGATTGTTGCCTCTGAGATACACGAGCATGCAATAATCCTGAGATCGGAGTTTCTCCCATCAGTGTACGTCTCTACCGTTACACCCAAGTACAAAGGGATGAGATTGAGAGATTGATTCGAGAAATGTCGGAGGACGGGATCATACAGTCCGGTGTGTCACTTTTCTAGCCCAATCTTGAAAAAGAAGGATAGGAGTTGGCGTTTTGTGTGGATCATAGGACGGTGATAAGGAAACAATACCTGACAAATTTCTCATCCCAATGATCGATAAGCTACTAAATGAGTTTTTTGGGGTTGTGGTAGTAGTCTCTAGAATTGACTAAAAGTTAGGATACCATCAGATTCAAATGCGGCCGACGGATGTGCATAAGATAGCATTTCAAACTCATGAGGGTCAGTAAGAATTTCTGGTTATGTCATTTGGGCTCACTATCACATCTGTTACATTTCAGCCCCTGATGAATAAAGTGTTTAAGCCTTTCCTTCGGAAGTTTGTGTTGGCGTTCTTCGACGATATCTTAATGTACATCCATTACTTGGAAGACCAAATTGATCATTTGAAGTAGGCGTTGACGGTACTCTGTGCAGACCAACTCTCTGCTAACTTAAAGAAGTGTTCATTTTACTAGCCGAAGGTTGAATACTTAGGACATGTGGTGTCGGCTATAGGAGCGTCAACGGATCCATCGAAGGTGACGGCTATGTTAGATTGGCCGTTACCTCAGGACTTGAAAGGGTTGAAAGGATTTTTGGGACTCACATGATACTACCGGATGCTCGTGAAGGGTTGCAATTCAATTGTGTGGTCATTGATAGTGTATGTGAAGAATGATAACTTCCAATGGGGAGTAGCGATGACCCAGGCTTTTGAGAAGTTTAAGAAGGTCATGTGTGTGTGCTAGTGCCTGCCTTACTCGCTTTCAATCAATCACTCATTGTAGAGACGAATGCTTTAGGCTTGTAGGTCAGGTGCAATTCTCATGCAATGTCAACAACTAATTGCTTATTTCAGTAAAGTGTTGACAACGAGGGCCAAATTCAATTTATGAGTAGGAGCTCATGGCAATTGTGCTTGCCATTCAGAACGGATGAACATGATCTTAAATTTCTATTAGAAAAACAAATGATGACTAAAAAAAATCAGATGTGGCTATCTAAGCTACTGGTGTATGACTTCAAGTTTTAGTATTGTCTGGGATTAGAGAATAAGGCTGCTGATGCCTTATCATGACAGGTGGATGAACCTCAACTATTGACATTATCAGTTCATTTGGTTTTTGATTGGGAGGTCCTGAGACAGGACAGTGAGGTAGATGAGTAATTGAGCTAGATCCGGTGGGCTATAGCAAATGGAGAGAACATCTATTTGAATTACTCACTGAGTGGCTATTGATTACTTTACCAAGGATGCTATGTATTACCCCAAAATTCATGGCACATACTGAAGTTATTACAAAAGTTTCATGACAATTTTATTGGGGGGCATTCAGGTGTGCTCAAAACATAACTAAGGATAGCAAAAAAATTGTATTGGGTGGGAAGGAGAAAAGAAATAAAGGACAGAGTTTCAAGGTCTGATGTGTGCCAACGTCACAAGTACATGGCTTTAGCACCTTACTACCTCTAGCGTTATCGGAGGTGTGGGAGCAGGTGACGATGAATTCCTTTGAAGGCTTACCTAGGTCAGAAGGATATACAATCATGTTGGTGGTGGTCGTGGATTTGTTGGGCAAGCACACACATTTTATACCTCTACGTTAACCCTACACTGTTGTTTGTGTTACTACAATTTTTATGCCAGAGGTTGTCCATTTGCATGGGATCCCCAAATTGATAGTGTCAGATTGAGACAAGGTCTTCTTGAGTCATTTCTGGAGGGAGTTATTTAGAATGCAAGAGATTCTTATTGAAGAAAAGTATAACATACCTCCTGCAGACTGACAAAGAATCAGAAGTTATTAATTAAAGCATGGAGATCTATTTGTTTTGCTTTATATCTGACTCACTCAAGCAATGGGTGAAATGGCTAACTTGGGCAGAATATTTGTGCAACACATCGTATCATATAGCTTTTTAGACCGACCCTTTTAAAATATTGTATAGTCTTGATCCACCTCACTTGTTGATTATGGACATAGTACTATGTCGATCTATTTGGTGGATCGTTACTCAGAAGAGAAGGACAAGATGCAGATGGAATTGAAGAGACATCAATTGTAAGCACAACAACTTGTGAAGAAATAAGTTGATGGACATTGAAGGGATGTGCAATTTGTGATAGGAGATATGGTGTATATAAAACTTTGGCTTTATTTGCAAAAGACATTGGGCAGACGTAGGAATAAGAAGCTATCCCCAAACTATTTTGGGCCTTA
Organism: Phalaenopsis hybrid cultivar; assembly: GCA_002079205.1. Taxonomy (NCBI): domain Eukaryota; kingdom Viridiplantae; phylum Streptophyta; class Magnoliopsida; order Asparagales; family Orchidaceae; genus Phalaenopsis; species Phalaenopsis hybrid cultivar. The sequence goes on along the minus strand of JXCR01097990.1, from coordinate 554,563 downwards.
TTGAGATCACGGAGCGCATTGTTGAGGTGGCTTATCATCTAAAATTGCCACCTTCTTCGACACTTCATCTAGTTTCCATATATCTAGCTGAGAAGCGCACTTCCCCTTACCTGGACAGGGGCTATGAAAGTTTTTTTGGAGACACTGAAGCTAAAGGGTGTGCACCAGGAATCGACATGTGGGAAATAAGTGTTGATTAATTGGAAACGGTTACCAGATTATAACGCCACCTAGGAGCCTTATGGCTTGATTCAACAACAGTTTCCTCTTTTTGTCCTTGAGGACAACGTTTCTTATTGAGAGGAGATTAATGTCAGATCAACATCGACGACGCTTTTCGCCATGTCGAGTCTGTCAATTAATTTGAAGGCTTATTTTACTTGCAAGGCTAGTCATTTATTATTATTATTATTATTATTTGGTATGAATAGACTTATTTTGTTTAGGGTTGAATATGCTTGTTATTTTGTTTGGAGTCTTAGGAGTTAGGGTTTGGGAGGGCACGCTTACCTCTCGAATTGTATGTGGTTATCTGTTTTTATTTGAGTGAGTTACTTGGATTATCATAGCAATGCATTTGTTTGCCCTAATTTATGTGGACAACTCATTGAATCAGTGTACTATTTGTTGTCCAGTGTCATTAAAAACTTTGCAGAATTGACCAAACCAGCCATGCGGACTTTATTTCAATCCATAGTATTTTGAACCTTGCATAATTTATTTTTCTATCGAGCAACATACCCAAGTAGGGCTGTAAACGAGCCGAGCTTGAGCGAGCTCAGGCTTGGCTCGTTTTCGGCTCGTTCGAAATAGCTCGTGTTCGAAATCGACTCGTGTTCGAAATCGGCT
>JXCR01097990.1:536214-553680 GCA_002079205.1 Phalaenopsis hybrid cultivar | reverse complement strand
CGAACAAACTGTTGTTCGTGTTCGACTCGTTTACATTTCGAGCTTAAAAATTTGTTCGTGTTCGGCTCGTTAGGCTTAACGAACGAGCCGAACACGAGCTGCTTAACGAACCGAACACAAGCTGTTCACGAAAAACGAGTCAAATGGACAGCCCTATACCCAAGAGGTTGCTCTATATGGACTTCTTTGATAAAATTCCCATTTAAAAAAAAAAAAAAACATTACCGACATTCATTTAGACCACAGGCCATCATTGCTTCATGATAATAGAAAGCAGAAGATGAATGGAGTTCATTCATACTTTTGTTGAAAAATTTGCAAAATAGTTAATACCATATATCCGAGTATATTCTTTCATCACCAATCAACTCTTAAGATCAATAGAGTCATCAAGATGTAACTTAACAGTGAAACATAAAATTATAAGAGAGAAGAAGTCATCTTTAGAGCTAAAGGCAATACTGGTAAACGCAAAGCTGTTTTGGACGACGAGATGAAGTGAGAGTAAAATAAGTGGTCTTACAAAAGATAACCTCGGTCGAAACATAGTTTTCTATTAAAAGGATCAAGGATTGATAACATTTGGAGTATGAGAAGATCTTATAAAAATACATTGAATGACATGGAGGAGAGTTTTCCTTGGCTTGGGTAAAGGGAATAGGCAAAACACGTAGTCAAAAACATGAGCGGTTAAGTGAAAGAAGATAGGCATTCTAAGGCCAAGGCATGCCTACGAAACTCCTGAATATTGTCTTTGCAAATATTGTTTGTATTATTTTTTGCAATTATTAAAAGTGAGCCCAAAGTGAACCCTTTAATTTAAACCATGGAAATCTTGATAGATCTTGGTTATTAGATTCAACATTCATAGAGGTTTTAAGTAGAGAAAAAGATTTCGTTATTAAAAAATTACGTGCAAAACTATTTCTTTATATGGAGAAATATATTTCAAGAAGATCAAATAAATTGTCCGTCCACCTTCACTATATGAACTAAATCATCAAATTTATTAATTGTCAAAAATTGTTCTGGATGGATGTGGTATGAATGAAAATAGGGAAATTTACATACGTACCACACAATTCTCATACATTTACACATCTAACACCTGAAGTTTGATATTTTCATTTGTAACACTTAGTTATTGAAAACATATGCCGGAAAATGCGTATTTCACTTCTAAAAAATTAATAATAGTGATATTTTTTCTGTGATTTCAAAGAATTGTGTGGTATGTATGATGGGCTAAGAAGTTGAAAGTAGTAAATTACAAATGNATGTATGTAAGTAATCAAAGAAAGTATAAGGGTGTTAATGGGCTAAGAAGTTGAAAGTAGTAAATTACAAATAAGGAGAATAGAGCCCAACCAAACCTTTTTAAAGAGGCTCTTTTAATTTTGAGGNAAAGTTCGATGTCGCAACCGATTTTCCTCCGGTTTATCTCACGCAGATTGTTGAGGAGGATTATAACGCCCGGGGTGGCGGATACCAGCAATAGGCGAGCTGGATCTCTTATTCTGGTCAGTGTTTGTTTTTTCTGGATTAGGGTTTCTTGTTTGGGGGTTGGATTGTTTCGTAGTTGGGGCTTAGGATTTGATGAATTTTTTTTTTCGGGGAATGTTTCGGGTATTATATTTGACTTTGTTTTGGAAGTGTCTGCGGTCGATCATGCTTGTATTGATTTTTGGTGTTTTTGAATTTTTTAGTTTGTGTGGTTGGTTTGTCAGTTGGCAGATCAGTTTTGCTGGGGTGTTTCGAATCATGGTGATTTCCAGTGATTTCTTTGTATGTTGGATCTTTTAGGAGGTGTTTGACTGCAGAAAGGATTTAGCATTAGTAGGGATTTAGTAAATCCGGAATCATTAAATCCACCCTCTTGCTAGATTTATTAATTCCAGATTTAACATGAATCAAAGGCAAAATTCTGACTTTAAATCCAAAGTTTCATATCATGAAACTTGTGCTTTTTTATGTTTGGCCGAATTTAGTAAATCCCATCAATAAATACTGTTAATAAGGGCTACCTCATAAGTTCTAATAGAATAAGCTGCCTTCTTTTCTCCAGTTCCTGACTCTTCTTCCTCAGCTACTCCTATTCTATTGGACTGAAGCCCCAACTGTTAGAATCTCTTGAATTAGTTTCAGTTTCTTCTCTTAAGTTGCATTGAACGGTGCAATGGGAGGTGTGGGCAGTTCATACGTCTACACCTTGCTAGATGCTGGCTTAGCATACCCTTTGAAGCTTCTTGGCTTAGGCAACACATGGGTGTGTACATCCATCATTCTCTTCAACTGCTCCACCATCCTCTATAGCCTTATTACTTTCATCGTAGAAGGTTGTACTTTCTCCGTGCTTATCATTGGGCCGTTGATGACAGTTGGGGGAAATCGACAACATCCCTTTCTTCTTTAGCATTGTAACCATCTCCATTCTCATTCTTACCAGATCCTATTCTGACATCTCTTTGATGGTCCGTGTATTGAGCTTCTTTTGCTTGCAGTCATTTTCCATCGTGGGATACTTCCAGTAAATGTCTTCATCCTTGGTCATCTCCATCGCCACTGCACCTTGTGCAGGCATCGAAGACCTGTTTTCAAGAAAGCATTAATTTTGGCACTGTCTTCTTCCCTACTATTTCAACATCCTTACAGTTCTAATTCTGCTTTCTCCCTCGTTTTCTCTGTGACATTGGCCTCTTGCGGTTTGTAGCTTCGAAGCATTTCTTATGGTGAACTTGGGCGCTTGGGGCACTCTCCTTGGTGTGCACTGTCTTTTTTACTTGACTTGCAGGAATATTTCAATGGAAGGACACTTTACTAGGGTCCATATTTTGAGCAGCAGTTATTGTTTCAGAACTTGAGAAAGCACAAGTTTTTTGGAAGCTGAAGACTATGAAGTGTGGACATTTTAAAACCCTCTAAACCTTTTGTAGACTTTTAAATTTTGGGAGAGGTTGCGTAATCCTTAAATTTTGTGTTTCCCATGAAGATAGTAATCATATTACATATTGGCTGATCGTATCGAAAGTAATTAATATCAAGTACCCAATTACTCCAATCTCAGGAATTCTCTTGGACTCGTTTTCTTTGGATGTCTCTTGGGGGGGACCTTTTTTTTATCCTCTTGGTAATTCTCAAATGAACACAAGCTTCTGCTATGTTGCTGTTGGAAATTCGACACCATTTCATGTCGCATGTCTCTTTTTTTTACGTGCGACAAGGATGCATGGCTTGTTAATATTTCATAGTATGAATATTTAGCAGTCTTATATTAATTTATTCAAGTAGTTGTATTAACTTTGCGTGATTTGAAATGCAAAATGTTATTTCATTGTGCTTGACTATAAATTTACCCCAAAGGACTAATTAAGTGCACCTTCTTAGTACTCAACTATACCAGTCGGCCTTAGCCTTCATTTAAGTGCGTCAATTCTGGTTGACGAGTCAAGTTCATGCTTGAATTGAAGATTACTCAATCTGAATATACTTGACTTTAACCTGATTCTTTTATTATGTGTGTCAAAATACTCAATCCGAACCCAACTCATATAACCAATTTTTTTTAAGGTTATATAATCTTTTTTGGATTAACACAATCCAACAAACTAGATATGACTCGTTTGACCCAGTTAACTTGTCACGAACCCACCTAACTCTAAATTGAATAATAAAAGTGTCAATCTTGAATTGATTTTGGGTTATTTGAGTCAACCTGAATGATAATCGGATCTAGAATTTTGACTCAAATAGTATTCAGGTCAACCCAAACTCAAAATTTTTGAGTTAGGTTCGAGTGAGGTTGTCATTGTGGTCGTGTCATTTATTCTCACCCCTAAGCTCATTCTCTTGTTTTCTCTCGTTATTGCACATGTGAATCTATCTCCACTTGGACATCATATTTACTTTTGTGGAAAGGGCAGTCCCATATCCAAGCCACCCTGCACAGTGAGAGTTCTATATCATATGGCGTGAGAATGAGTGTGCCTAGATCCAAGATTCAATAATGTTTCCGCTATATGCATCGTCTTACTATGCTGGGATCTACATTTCCATAGTGACGCCCATGTTCCTAAACTTTCTTTTTTGGTAGCTATTGTTTCTCAATACCTACTGTTCCTCAACCCCTGGATATCACCATATGTTGTCCTTCCACTATAGAAACCAATCAAATTTTTTAAACTCATTTATTATTTGTCAAACCATTTTCAAGCAACTACAACTTTGAGTTTAAGATTCTTACTTCTGGTCATTTGGATCTTTTGGTTGAAAGTCTTTTTAGTAGCACCATGCACAAAATCTAAAAGGAATTCAAGCTTCCAAAAGAGTTTTGCTCAATTCGGTTATTTATCTTTTCTTCTTTTTTCCTCTATACTAATCCTCCCAAAATCTTTTTAAAAAATCTTCCACAGTCATTAGGATTTGTGCTCTATACTTGTTATCTTTGCTGTGATGGATACCTTTTCTTGAGTTTCGCTAAAATGGATGAATGCCACATGACATAAGCACTATAAATCTTTGGTATCTGATGCACATGTGATTGTCTCATTCTTGCCTATTTACAGAGCAATTCAAATATGGCCCGATTCCAATTTCACTCTTTTCTCTAATGTCTAAGCAAATAGACATTCTTCTTGATAGAGACTAATAAGACTGACATTTACACTTGGGAGGTATGATGATACTTAATGTCAAATTGATGTAGCATCATACTAAAACATGCCCTTATTCTCTGTTATGGTGTCTAAGTGGTGGTGAATGAAATGTGGAGGAGAGGGATTGGGTTTTGAATTCGGCATGCATAAGGAAATGAGGAATTGAAGGAAATAACATAAATATAAAGGGAATATAATAAATAAGGGATGTTAGAAGACGAGTAATAATTGTTTAACGCAACCTTACTAAAGTTTCTCGTAGGTTTTGTTGCTTGCTGCAATGAATAATAGTCTTTCATCATAACATTAATTATCATACTAATTAAAGCGCATGAGTGACTCTATTTTAGAGTATACTCTATTGACATAATCCCATTTAGACAATAATATCATGAATAGATTTTATAACAGCACTAAACCATGAAAATAAACTTAACTATTATGGCTATCACAAAACTCTAGAAGTTCAAATGTTTAAGCCATCCACAATCATGTAATGTATGCATAGTTGAGCTTTAAATATTAGATATGAGCTGTTGGTCCATTATCAAGGCCTTTGGGTGAAATCTAGATATGCACTATCAATTCCCCAAGTCGTTGTGGAGTGGAATTGGTCATGCATCACAAATTTGGAGATCATTAATGATTTTATGTTTGATTTACATTTTATACATAATTTCTATGTTGGTTAACTTGATTGTCGCCAGGTGTTTATTAAAATATCTTTGGAAGAATAGATTATTCAAGACTTTTCTCTTTTTGCTCGTATTCTGTGTTTGGTCTACCGATGCAATACTTTTAGGCAGCCTTCTATTACGTTTGTATGGTTTATGTTTCTTTGTATTTTTGTTCATTACATCAATCAATCTACATTATACCTATCGGGATCAATACTTAGCAAAACGATACATGTGGCTATTGTTGCTGCCATATTATTCGGACTATCTATGACGTCTTTTTGTTGAAATAATTTTTTCTAAGGGACAAAAGGATTTATTAATAGACATGAAGGTCCCTTAGCCGATCCTCTTATTTTTTCTCCTTATGATTTTGCTAGTGTTCANTTAGGGAGCCTTCTGTTACGTTTGTATGGTTTATGTTTCTTTGTATTTTTTTTCATTACATCAATCAATCTACATTATACTTATCTTGATCAATACTTAGCACGGTACATGTAAATATTGTTGCTGCCATATTATCCGGACCATCTATGACGTGTTTTTGTTGAAATAATTTTTTTAAGGGACAAAAGGATTAATTAATAGACATGAAGGTCCTTTAGTCGATCCTCTTATTTTTTCTCCTTATGATTTTGCTATTGTTCCCAAATTCTACCCATGATTTTTTTGATGTGAAGTTTTTTGACGATTCAAGCATTATTCAATATCAAGTTTCTATCAAAAGTCTTCTTGGATTGACAGATAAAATGTTTTAAATTATATATTTCTTTAAGAGGCATAACTGCATAATATTTTTTTTTTTCACTCTCGCAAATTTACAATAACTATTTCTGATGACAATGTCATTGGCTTAGCAGGTCTCTGAATTTAGGTTTGCTTCTTTGAGTTTTTATAGGCCCTTTTTTGTAACTGTTTTTTTACATTATGTTTTTTTCACTGACTAGTAATGAAATTTTGTTGCCTTGTTAAAATCAACAATGATTAACTCAACTAAAAAATAGAACCATTTTAGAAAGATTAAACTAGTTGAAGTATATTAGAACAAAAGGATTAATTAGTAGGCAATATGTTAATCTGTTTTTCTGTTCCAGAAACTTCTTTAGAGTAATGTTTTCATGATGGATGTTAAATATTAAACAATTTTATCAAATTTTTATTAGATCTTTTTATAAGATGATTCTAAACTCAGATACATTATTATATTGCTGAAGTATAGGCAGCGGATAAATCTCAACTGATAATTCCTCATTGTTGAAGACATGGGAAGGCTCGTATGGACTAGCTTTGGCAATTATGAGCTTCATAGACTTGAGGTTAGATTAATGTTTGGCAAAGCATGGAGTCAGGCTCAATTTCTCAAGAAAGTTGAAGTCTATGCTCATAATGCAATTGAGAATTTTCTTTTCTATCATTTTCTGAGAGCGCCTCACCATCCTCTATATTTGCTTGAACAACCTTACTAGGGGGATCTAAAAGATCTAAACTAGTGGCATGGCTTTGCATTTGGATATTGAAGGATTGACCTTAGATGATTCAGGTGTTGTATTGATTGTCAAGAGAACTATAACTTAGATTGGATTTAAATGATTGGAGATTTATATACAGGTGATGATCAAGGTGTTCATCAATAAAGTTATCAACAAAGTTTTTTGTTTTATAAGGGGAATATGGCAATTTTAAAGTTTTCTATTTCAATGAACATCATTAGGGTCAGGGAAAACCTTATTTGGTGACCATGCTGTCATTTCATTACACAATGCTTTGTATTAATAGAGTGCAAATTGAGTATGTTACGAGCATTAATATATTCGATCATAGATATGACATGATTAAACATTTCATTGAAGTTATATATCTTCTTTTAATATTTTCTGACTCTTATGGAATGTACCTGTTGGAAGAGATAACGTTTGCTCAATATTGGCTGACACTAGTTGTCTCTATATAGGCTACATTGCAAGTACAATTGGAAGAAAAACTATGAGGGTATAGCTTCAATTAAGATGATATAAAACATAAAAATAATTTATCACTTAATTTATTCTCAAAGACAACACTTTCAATGTAGTTGTTTTCTTAGCATAACACTATTCAGGATGAAGCTTATATATTTTCAATTTGTTTCAAAGATTGGAAAAATAAAGATATCTCCATACAGGCAGAATAGGAAGGTTGGGTATTCGGGGCAAGAGAAAATCAATTTGAAGGATTTCTACTCGGAACTAGGAACTATGGTGGGTGGGACCTCTGTAGAGGGTTGCATCCAATCACACCAGTGCCTTTTGGCGCAACATCCTTCCCACCATAAGGAGATTCCGGAGCTTATGATTATGGGGCACATCAAATATATGAGAAATGTCGGAGGATGGGATCATATAGTCTGGTGTGTCACTTTTCTAGTCCAATCTTGAAAAAGAAGGATAAGAGTTGGTGTTTTGTGTGGATCATAGGGCGGTGAATAAGGAAACAATACCCGACAAATTTCTCATCCCAATGATCGATAAGCTACTAAATGAGTTGTTTGGGGTTGTGGTAGTAGTCTCTATAATTGAATTAAAGTTAGGATACCATCAGATTCAAATGCGGCCAACGGATGTGCATAAGACAACATTCCAAACTCATGAGGGTCAGTAAGAATTTTTGGTTATGCCATTTGGGCTCACTATCACATCTGTTACATTTCAACCCCTGATGAATAAGGTGTTTCAGCCTTTCCTTCGGAAGTTTGTGTTGGCGTTCTTCGACGATATCTTAATGTACATCCATTTCTTGGAAGACCAAATTGATCATTTGAAGTAGGTGTTGACTGTTCTCTGTGCAGACCAACTCTCTGCTAACTTAAAGAAGTGTTCATTTTACTAGCCGAATGTTGAATACTTAGGACATGTGGTGTCGGTTGTAGGAGCGTCAACGGATCCATCGAAGGTGACAATTATGTTAGATTGGCCATTACCTCATGCCTTGAAAGGGTTGAAAGGATTTTTGGGACTCACATGATACTACCAAATGTTCGTGAAGTGTTGCAATTCAATTGTGTGGTCATTGATAGTGTATGTGAAAAATGATAACTTCCAATGGGGGTTAGGTCATGACGTGTGTGCTAGTGCCTGTCTTACTCGCTTTTGAGAAGTTTAAGGTCATGACGTGTGTGCTAGTGCCTGTCTTACTCGCTTTCAATCAATCACTCATTGTAGAGATGAATGTTTTAGGCTTGTAGGTTAGGTGCAATTCTCATGCAATGTCAACAACCCATTGCTTATTTCAGTAAAGTTCTGACAACGAGGGCCAAATTCAATTTATGAGTAGGAGCTCATGGCAATTGTGCTTGCCATTTAGAACGGATGAACATGACCTTAAATTTCTATTAGAAACCCAGGCTTTTGAGAAGTTTAAGGTCATGACGTGTGTGCTTGTGCCTGTCTTACTCGCTTTCAATCAATCACTCATTGTAGAGACGAATGTTTTAGGCTTGTAGGTTAGGTGCAATTCTCATGCAATGTCAACAACCCATTGCTTATTTCAGTAAAGTGCTGACAACGAGGGCCAATTTCAATTTATGAGTAGGAGCTCATGGCAATTGTGCTTGCCATTCAGAACAGATGAACATGACCTTAAATTTCTATTAGAAACACAAATGGTGACTAAAAAAATCAGATGTGGCTATCTAAGCTACTGGTGTATGACTTCAAGTTTTATTATTGTCTGGGATTAGAGAATAAGGCTGCTGATGCCTTATCATGACAGGTGGATGAACCTCAACTATTGACATTATCATTTCATTTGGTTTTAGATTGGGAGGTCTTGAGGCAGGACAGTGAGGTAGATGAGGAATTGAGCTAGATCCGGTGGGCTATAGCAAATGGAGAGAACATCTATCTGAATTACTCACTGAGTTACTTTACCAAGGATGCTATGTATTACTCCAAAATTCATGGCACATACTTAAGTTATTACAAAAGTTTTATGGCAATTCTATTGGGGGGCATTTGGGTGGGCTCAAAACATAACTAAGGATAGCAACAAAATTGCATTGGGTGGGAAGGAGAAAGGAAATAAAGGACATGGTTTCAAGTTCTGATGTGTGCTAACTTCACAAGTACATGGCTTTAGCACCTGGGGGTTGCTACTACCTCTAGCGTTATCGGAGATGTGGGAGCAGGTGACGATGAATTTCTTTAAAGGCTTACCTAGGTCAGAAGGATATACAATCATGTTGGTGGTGGTTGTGGATCTGTTGGGCAAGTACACACATTTTATACCTCTACGTCAACCCTACACTATTGTTTGTGTTACTTCAATTTTTATGCCAGAGGTTGTCCATTTGCATGGGATCCCCAAATTGATAGTGTTGAATTGAGACAAGGTCTTCTTGAGTCATTTCTGGAGAGAGTTATTTAGAATGCAAGAGATTCTTATTGAAAAAAAGTGTAACATACCTCCTGCAAACTGACAAAGAATCAGAAGTTATTAATTAAAGCATGGAGATCTATTTGTTTTGCTTTATATCTGACTCACTCAAGCAGTGGGTGAAATGACTAACCTGGGCGGAATATTGGTGCAACACATCGTATCATATAGCTTTTTAGATTGACCCTTTTAAAATATTGTATGGTCTTGATCCACCTCACTTGTTGATTATGGACATAGTACTATGTCGATCTATTTGGTGGATTGTTACTCAGAAGAGAAGGACAAGATGCAGATGAAATTGAAGGGACATCAATTGTAAGCACAACAACTTGTGAAGAAATAAGTTGATGGACATTGAAGGGATGTGAAGTTTGTGATAGGAGATATGGTGTATATAAAACTTTGGCTTTATTTGCAGAAGACATTGGGCAGACGTAGGAATAAAACGCTATCCCCAAACAATTTTGGGCCTTATGAGATCACGGAGCGCATTGTTGAGGTGACTTGTCATCTAAAATTGCCACCTTCTTCGACACTTCATCTAGTTTCCATGTATCTAGCAGATGCGCACTTCCCCTTACCGGGATAGAGTCTATGAAAGTTTTTTTGGAGACACGGAAGCTAAAGGGTGTGCACCAGGAATCGACATGTGGGAAATAAGTGTTGATTAATTGGAAATGGTTACCAGATTATAACGCCATCTGGGAGCCTTATGGCCTGATCCAACAACAGTTTCCTCTTTTTGTCCTTGAGGACAATGTTTCTTATTGAGAGGAGATTAATGTCAGATCAACATCAACGACGCTTTCCGCCATGCCGAGTCTGTCGATTAATTTGAAGGCTTATTTTACGTGCAAGGCTAGTCATTTATTATTATTATTATTATTATTATTTGGTACGAATAGACTTATGTTGTTTAGGGTTGAATATGCTTGTTATTTTTGTTTGGAGTCTTAGGAGTTAGGGTTTGGGAGGGCACGCCTACCTCTTGAATTGTATGTGGAGTCTTATTTTACGTGCAACATACCCAAGAGGCTGCTCTATATGGACTTCTTTGATAAAATTCCCATTAAAAAGAAAAAATAGGGAAATTTACATACGTACCACATAATTCTCATACATTTACACATCTAACACCCGAAGTTTGATATTTTCATTTGTAACACTTAGTTATTGAAAACACATACCGGAAAATGCGTATTTGACTTCTAAAAAATTAATAATAATGGTATTTTTTATGTGATTTCAAAGAATTGTGTGGTAGGTATGTAAGTAATCAAAGAAAGTATAAGGGTGTTAATGGGCTAAGAAGTTGAAAGTAGTAAATTACAAATGAGGAGAACAGAGCCCAACCAAACCTTTTTAAAGAGGCTCTTTTAATTCTGAGATCATTGTTGGGATTTAAAATAGCCCTTTTTGTGGCTCCATGGAACCTCGCGTGCTCTATACAACTAATTGAATTTTGAACTTGATCTTTATTTTACTTCAAGTGGGCTTAATTGTACTTTTGCTATTTTGATTATGGGGCATTTACATACATACCGCACAATTCTTACGAATTTGCATATCCAACACCTAAACTTTGATTTTTACAATTATAACACTTCCATTTTTCACATCACATCCAAAATACTACCACCTTTACTTTTTAAAAAAGTGAAATGCTCCTTTTCATGGATATGTAAGGTGTTATGAATGTAACTTCAAAGTTTAGGTGTTAGATATGTAAATATATGGGAGTTGTATGGCATGTATGTAAATCTTCTTTTAATTTTTTACCACTTCAATTCTGGTACATATCCATCTATATTCTGATTTACATTCTGATAAACTAATTTGTTTGTGCCTTCTTGTTGCTGAACAGTAACAATCCATACAAATAGCTAGCCCTAAATGCCATTTTTGTTTAGTTTCTCTTTGCCTTGGTGACTTGCCAGTTTCAGCATTCAAGTTTTAACAACATTTGCTCTATATATATGTAATGGTTCTCTATTTTTTTTATTTGGAAGATTTACACACATATCATTTAATTCTTTTGGATTTACATATTTAACGCCTAAACTTTAATTTTTACATACATACCACCTTACTTTTGCATGAAAATGTGTGCTTCGCTTTTTAAATGTTAAAACGGTGTTATCTTTAATGTGATATGAAAAATTGTAGTGGTATAAAAGTAAAAAAAAGTAAGCATGTATGTAAATTCCCCTTTTTATTTTCATGATTTAACTAGAACCAGGTTTCGTGCATCCCTATGAACATTCTAAATAAATGCTCCCTCATCATTTCATATGCTTACAATACTCGTCGCTGCAAACTTCCTCCTTAAAATAAGACGAGATTTCTCGTCCTAGTTACTATTGTGGTTCGCTTGCCATTCTGTTTATTTTCACTAGACCTTTGCGGTCGTTTGTTTGATCGACCTTTTTTTTATTTGAAATAAAACTTATTTGATATATTAAAACATATTTAAAAGCTTTTAAAAATCCTATTTTTAAAAACAAGTTGATTTGTTGTTAAAAAAAAAATAAAAATAGAAATACACTAAATAAATATGTTTTTAAAAAATAAAAACAAAAAATGAAAATTAAAAATAATCCCCAACAGCCTTAAAAGATTAGGCATATACTTTGGTTAGCCATAGAACATCAATTGTTGATTGTTGCTACTGGACAAAATTATAACATGTTTTTTATGTTCTAATTTCTGCAATTGTTTTCACCTTTTCATGACACTGATTTAATGTTTAAATTTGTGTATTTTTTATGTCTATTTTCTTTTTATTTTATTTTTTCTCAGAAATTTAAATTAAATATTGTCTTATTCCAAACACCTTATGTGGGCATCTGCATACATACCACCCAAATCTATCTATTTATATATCTACCTCCTAAATTTTACTTGTTTAAATTCATCTCACCGAAAGCCACCATTTTAACTTTCAAACAGTGAAATACATACCTTTACATCCATATGTAAGGTGTCATGAATGCAGAAAATAAGTGTTATATATATAAATGCATGGGAATTAAGGGGTATGCTTCTCGTATTCAAGATTTTAAACTAATTCGATTCAACACACAATAACACGAAATTTCTCACAAACAAAACACTTATATTAATTCATAAACGATCACAAACACTGTCAAATACATAAATTCTCCGTCCAAATAGACTCGGATGAGAAGATTCCTAACATAAACACTAGACAATCAGAACATTAGAACACACTGAACACACTTATCATTGACAGACACTAAACACATAATCACGAAATCACAAACTTAATTCCTCTCTAGTCGATGGAATAAATTCAGGCTTATTGTTAGTCTCTCCTTCAGCATTTGGAATATTTGCTCCCTCTTAGACGACGACAACTCATCCTTCTTTTTAATGTTGACAGGTTATTGATCAGCACTGTTTCTTGGCTCATCTGGAACATCTGTTTGGCTGAATCAATTTGACCAGGGATCTGCAATTTGTAATTTTATCCACTCAGCAAGCTGATGTGCAAAATAAAGCATGCATCATACTTTACATATTTCGCCGACGAACCGTCGTCGTTGGTAAAACATCTGTACTTGCAAAGTATTTTTATTTAGGAGCTTTTACATACATACCGCATAATTCTTATCTATTTATATATATGACGCCGTATGACTAAAATCTTTAACATCGCATCAAAAACATCACATTGTTTTTTCTTACAATGAGACCAAAGTGGTACAAGTTTGCTATCAAATTTTGTGTCAGGTATGTAAATAGGTAAGAGTTGTGTGGTATGTGTGCAAATTTTCCATTTATGGGGGCAATTACATACAGACCACCCCAAACTTGCTATTTACAAATCAACCACCCTCTTTCATCGGGTTATCAAATTCTCACTCAAATATCAAAATTCATGATAAAAACCATATCAAGGTGCTAATATAGATCTAAACTTCTTTGTTTTTTAGTGATGCACATTTTCATGCATATGTTGATGTGATTATGATGCTGAAAGGTTATCTATGTGAATATTAATGCCTTGATGTNTGACGCCGTATGACTAAAATCTTTAACATCGCATCAAAAACATCACATTGTTTTTTCTTACAATGAGACCAAAGTGGTACAAGTTTGCTANACATTCTAAATAAATGCTCCCTCATCATTTCATATGCTTACAATACTCGTCGCTACAAACTTCCTCCTTAAAGTAAGACGAGATTTCTCGTCCTAGTTACTATTGTGGTTCGCTTGCCATTCTCTTTATTTTTACTTAGACCTTTGCGGTCGTTTGTTTGATCGACCTTTTTTTTATTTGAAATAAAACTTATTTGATATATTAAAACATGTTTAAATGCTTTTAAAAATACTGTTTTTAAAAACAAGTTGATTTGTTGTTAAAATAGAAAAAAAAAACTAAAAATACACTAAATAAATATGTTTTAAAAAAATAAAAACAAAAAAATGAAAATTAAAAATAATCCCCAACAGCCTTAAAAGATTATGAATTGTTTCTCCATTGATTCTTTAGGCATGTATTTTATTTTTTTCAGAAATTTAAATTAAATATTGTCTTATTCCAAACACCTTATGTGGTCGTCTACATACATACGACCCAAATCTACTATTTATACATCTACCTCCTAAATAGAGGCTCGGATGAGAAGATTCCTAACATAAAAAGACTAGACAATCAGAACATTAAAACACACTGAACACGCTTATCATTAACAGACACTAAACACATAATCACGAAATCACAAACTTAATTCCTCTCTAGTCGATGGAATAAATTCAGACTTATCGTTAGTCTCTCCTTGAGCATTTGGAATATTTGCTCCCTCTTATACAACTCCTCACCCTTCTTTTAATGTTGACAGGTTATTGATCAGCACTGTTTCTTGGCTCATCTGGAACATCTGTTTGGCTGAATCAATTTGACCAGGGATTGTAATNACATTCTAAATAAATGCTCCCTCATCATTTCATATGCTTACAATACTCGTCGCTACAAACTTCCTCCTTAAAATAGGACGAGATTTCTCGTCCTAGTTACTATTGTGGTTCGCTTGCCATTCTCTTTATTTTCACTTAGATTTTTGCGGCCGTTTGTTTGATCGACCTTTTTTTTATTTGGAATAAAACTTATTTGATATATTAAAACATGTTTAAATGCTTTTAAAAATACTGTTTTTAAAAACAAGTTGATTTGTTGTTAAAATAGAAAAAAAAAATTAAAAATACACTAAATAAATATGCTTTAAAAAAATAAAAACAAAAAATGAAAATTAAAAATAATCCCCAACAGCCTTAAAAGATTATGAATTGTTTCTCCATTGATTCTTTAGGCATATATTTTATTTTTTCTCAGAAATTTAAATTAAATAGTCTTATTCCAAACACCTTATGTGGTCATCTACATACATACCACCCAAATCTACTATTTATACATCTACCTCCTAAATAGAGGCTCGGATGAGAAGATTCCTAACATAAAGACTAGACAATCAGAACATTAAAACACACTGAACACACTTATCATTAACAGACACTAAACACATAATCACGAAATCACAAACTTAATTCCTCTCTAGTCGATGCAATAAATTCCGGTTTATCGTTAGTCTCTCCTTCAGCATTTGGAATTTTTGCTCCCTCTTAGACAACTCCTCACCCTTCTTTTAATGTTGACAGGTTATTGATCAGCACTGTTTCTTGGCTCATCTGGAACATCTGTTTGGCTGAATCAATTTCACCAGGGATCTGCAATTTGTAACTTTATTCATTCACCAGTCTGATTTGCAAAATAAAGCTTGCATCATACTTTACATATTCGGCCGACGAACCTTCGTCGTTGGTAAAACATCTGTACTTGCAAAGTATTTTTATTTAGGAGCTTTTACATACATATCACATAGTTCTTATCTATTTATATATATGACGCCATATGACTAAAATCTTTAACATCGCATCAAAAACATCACATTATTTTTTCTTACAATGAGACCAACTTGTTATAAGTTTGCTGTCAAATTTTGTGTCAGGTATGTAAATAGGTAAGAGTTGTGTGGTATGTGTGCAAATTTTCCATTTATGGGGGCAATTACATACAGACCACCCGGAATTTGCTATTTACAAATCAACCACCCTCTTTCATTTATCAAATTCTCACTCAAATATAAAATTCATGATAAAAACCATATCAAGGTGCTAATATAAATCTAAACTTCTTTGTTTTTTTAGTGAAGCACCTTTTCATGCATATGTTGATGTGATTATGATGCTGAAGGGTTATCTATGTGAATATTAATGCCTTGATGTTAGATATGTAAATATATGACATTTATGTGATATTTTTATAAACCCCCTTGATTAAAAATATATATATTGTATGTGTTAACAGTATCTTCAGCTGATTTTCTCTGCTGATTTGAGGAATCATTTTGCTCAAATTTTGCATTATTTTTAATTAAAATAAAGAGCATATATTACATATAAATGAGGCATTTTCTTTAGCTTTGCTATATTGATTGTAGTTCTCCATTCTATAGGATGCCATCATAATTTTATTTGAATATAAATTTTCTTCCTATTTTAAAAATTTTATGGAATTTTTGTGATGGCAATTGGTGTGCTAATTATAAGAAAATTTGTTGAAAGAAATTAAGTATTATGATATTATTATTATGTTACTACCATGTTTGTAACATAAAATTCTATCATAAAGTCGTGTTTTCCGATTTCTCGGATGTCATCTGTTAACTCCATTCCGAGTCTCCGAGGGTTGGGGGTTCGAACCCGCCGATGTGCAGTTAAGTCGAGTGGTTAGACACATGAACATGAACGTTACTATCAAAATCTCTCGCCAAGCTTTTGATGGCAGCCAAAATATTGTTACAATTAAGCCAAAAATAATCCCAACTCCAATTTGATGAAGATGGGCTCTATAACACCATCATTGATTTCAAAACTACCCTCAACATAAATCTAATAACCATAAGAGAAATCTATAAATACTTAAATAAATCAAATTAAGATAAAATGAAAAATTTACACAAATATCACTCAATTCTCATGCATTTACATATTTAACCCCTAAACCTCATTTTTTTCATATATCCCACCTTATCCAAGTCAAAAAGCAATGGTATTTTTTACAAGTCATGTAATATTTATTTGACACATATGTAAATAAAAAATAAAGTTTAGAGGTATTAATATGTAAATTCATGAGAATTTGATTGTCTACAATGCAAATGTAACCAACAAAATACTATATATATATATATATAGCAATTAAATATAGATAATATTTTCACAAATTACATTAATATTTCTTTATCTAAGAATTCAATGACATTTCAAACCAAGTTCGGAATAGTAAAATATAAATAAAAAAGACAACTGATAAATGAGAGATCATATTATTCTGAGCCTCTTAAAAAGACTTTAATAGCCTCAGCCTCTTCTTGATAGGAAAAATGAACCGATGAGCATTGCAAACCCTGTAAGGGCAATTGTGTAAATTATTCTCCTCTGGGATGTGCCACGTGTCCACCTCCTGCGAGCAGCTTCTCCTGGAGAGTCATCCCCATCATCACTTCTTTGAGAAGCTTCAGAGTTGTTTGCTTGTCTCCTCCTAACACCTTCTCTATCAACCAATGACTCATTCCTATATATATATACATACATACATACATAATGATATGAATCAATCAACAAAATTTATATAAAAA
>JXCR01097990.1:512719-533637 GCA_002079205.1 Phalaenopsis hybrid cultivar | reverse complement strand
CCATTTAAAGCACAAGTTCACCACTTAATTCTTCTAGGATTTTGGAAGAGTGTGGGAATGAAAATGTAACAAAAAGATAACAAATTTACCCAAATTACCTGGAGCCAGAGGATTCTGCTAAACCATCTGAATGAGACTGGCAATTAACTTCATGTCTAATGAGTTCACGAAGCCTAATATACTTGTTGCAAGTATGGCAAAGTTCTGTTCTATTCCCACACACTTCCTGAAAGCAATAAAAAAAAGGAGAAATTTACATACATACCAACCACACAATTCTTAAATATTTACATATCTAACACCTAAAATTTGTTATTTACACTTATACCACTTCGATGCCACAAATCCATACATANTACATATCTAACACCTAAAATTTGTTATTTACACTTATACCACTTCGATGCCACAAATCCATACATAAAAAAGGTATCTTTCACTTTTAGAAAGTTAAAAATGGTTGCTTTTTTTATCTGATGTTAAAGATTAGAGTTTTATATGTGTAAATATGAAAGTTTGGGTGTCAGACATGTAAATACATAAGAATTGTGTGACATGTATGTAAATGCCCCCCAAAAAATATATATATTTTTATCAAAACTTTAGTGCAGATAAAACTGACATAAAATGGCAGATAAAGTTGAGTTCGTTACCTGATGCTCATAAAGATCAGCTGCAGGCAAAGGAAACTCACAAAATTCACAAGTCACAATTCTTTTTGGACATTTTTCATCTTGATGAAGAGACCAGCCTTCACGCTCTATAGTTTCACTGCACAGTGAACAATCTATCTGTTTGCATGCCAAAAACAAAATAAAAACATCAAAAGAAAAGGAAATAAAATGCAACATAAAAAAGTTTCAAAATAAATTCCATGAAGTCAACGAATTTATGGACGACGATATAAATGGCATATGCTCGTATACTTTAGATGCAATTGCGCCTTTACAATATAGAGATGCTATCTTTATAAGGAAGAATTACAAACATACGACTCAATTGTATATACATATCTAACATTTAAACTTCAATTTTTACATACATGTCATCTTACCTATAATTTCACTTTTTAAAAGTTAAAATAGTGATATTTTTTTATGTGATATGAAAGATTTTCATGTTATAAATGTAAAAAAGTAAAGTTTAGGTGCTAGATATGTAAATAAATAGGAATTGGGTGGTATGTAAATAAATGCCCCTTTCTATAATTGAAACATGTGGCCTCTAGGCTCTAGATCACAATCGACGCAACAAAACCATCGCACAAGGCCCGCTCTCTTCGTGCAAATAACACTTTGAGTTTAAATACATAACAGAATAATTAAACAATTATTCATCAACACATCTGTGGCACCTCGTCCAATCTCCGCATGTTCGCACATTTTGGTTACTACAATATAATGAGCATTAACCGTTNGTTTCACTGCACAGTGAACAATCTATCTGTTTGCATGCCAAAAACAAAATAAAAACATCAAAAGAAAAGGAAGAATTACGCCTTTACAATATAGAGATGTTATCTTTATAAGGAAGAATTACAAACATATGACTCAATTGTATTTAGATATCTAACATTTAAACTTCAATTTTTAGATACATGTCATCTTACCTATAAATGAGAAGACAAGTATTTCACTTTTTAAAAGTTAAAATAGTGATATTTTTTATGTGATATGAAAGATTTTCACGGTATAAATGTAAAAAGTAAAGTTTAGGTGCTAGATATGTAAATACATAGGAATCGGGTGGTATGTACATAAATGCCCCTTTCTATAATTGAAACATGTGGCCTCTAGGCTCTAGATCACAATCGACGCAACAAAACCATCGCACAAGGCCCGCTCTCTTCGTGCAAATAACACTTCGAATTTAAATACATAAAAGAATAATTAAACAATTATTCATCAACACATCTGCGGCACCTCATCCAATCTCCGCATGTTCGCACATTTTGGTTACTACAAGATAATGAGCATTAACCGTCCNTATATATATATATATATATATATATATATATATATACCACTCAATTCCTATGTATATACATATCTAACAGCTAAACTTAAATTTTTACATATATGTCGCTCTACCTATGCATGAGAAATATTTGGGCAGTATAAATGTAAGAAAATTAAAAGTTGATTGTTTGATATGTAAATATGTAGGAAATGGGTAGTGGTATGTAAAATGGTTTAAAAAAAAGCTAGAAGAAGAGATGCGATAAAATTTAGATATTGACGGGAATCTAAGGGGGTGTTTGATAGCATACTTTTAATAGGAATTAGTCTGACCACTTAAATCTAACCAAACATCAAAATTGAATCCAACGCTTTGTTAAATTGAATTTCTTTTAGTTCCGTCTCTTTTGCTACCTAAATCCGGAGTTAATAAATACGATTGAGAGGCGGATTCAAAGGATTTACTCTGTCATTGCTTGCAACCTCCATTTCCATCACGAGCTCGCCAAATTTACTAGATTTCATAAGTCCTATTTAACGTAATTCCACGCTGCAGCCAAACACCTCATAACAGTTATAAAACTGCTTAATCCGATCCCGAATCAAAATGCTTTTGTAAAATTACTTCTATTTCATCCCAAAATCAATCTTTTTCATCTAGTAGGATGATATTTAGTCGGGTTTGACTCACATGAATGCATGCAAAATCATATTGTTGGGTTTGGCTCAATGCAAATTTCGCTTTAGTTGGGTTTAATTCGTTCTTCGGTTTGTTTATTTTGAGTTTGGAATAAATTAAAAGCAATCTATTTTTTAAGCAATTTTCATGGTAAAAACTAAGACTGATTAAAAAAAGGGGGTGATGGTGACCAACAACTCTTAAATCACCACAATGTTTTGACATAAAAGAGTCCATTTGGTATGCTTTAGCTTTTTTCAAGGCTATGAAACTGCTTTATGAAAATCAAATTTTTTTAAAGCGCTTGTGGCAATCATATGTATATATTTTTTTCTTTTTCAATATGTAGATCAATCATGTTTTTACATTTACCACAAACTTAGCATCTTTAACTACACATTACCATTTACCACATTGCAATGTGATAGAGGCTTGAAAAGCAAATACAACAACAAACCTTTGTCCCACTAAGTGGGTCAGCAAAATTAATCATTTTTCTCCACTGCGTCCTATTGAGTGTCATATTTTCATTTAATTCTAATAAATTAAGATAATTTTTTATGCAATATGCCCAAGTCTGTTTAGGTTTACCTCTACCTTTCTTAATATAAATCAAATTAAAACATCTACTCTCCTAACAGGGTCATCAGATGGTCTATGTTTAAAGTGACCAAATAACTTAAGGCGACTCTCTAAACTTGTCCTTCATTGGAGCTACTCCAACCCTTTAACGGATATTGGTTTCACATTTTGTCCCAAGTGTAAAGCCACTCATCCACTTGAGCATTCTCATCTCAACAACACTTAAAATTAATATTATGCTTCTTTTATAGACCAACATTCTGCACCATAAAACATTGCAGGTCTCACCACCATCTTATAAAATTTTCCTTTCAAGTCTAAGCGGTACTTTCTATCACACAATCAACACAATGCATTCTTCCACTACAACCATCCAACCTGAATTCTATGCTAATAACAACCTCATCTATATCACCTTCACTTTGAACAATATACCCGAGATATCTAAAACATTTACTCTTTTTAATAACTTAATTACCGATTGTTGCAAGCCCATCACTAGATCTACCGCTACTAAAATTACATTCCATGAATTCAGTTTTAAATCTACTCAAACGAAAGCTCTTAGATTCTAAAGTTGACCACCATAAATCAAATTTTTTTACATCTCTCTGGGCTTATCCACAAGAAGGATATCATCAACGGAAAAAAATATACACCATGGTACATCCTCCTTTAATTGTCCAATAAGAATATTCATGACTAAAGCAAAAAAATATGGGCCTAAAGCTAATCTCTGGTGTAATCCAACAAAAATTGGAAAATACTTGGTCAATCCTCCTTATGTTCGACTACAAGTAATAATTGTAGTATACATATCTTTAATGACTTGAACATAAGCAATATCAACAACTTTCTTTATCATAAGTTTTTTCCTAAAACAACAATAATTAAATGTAGATCCTCCTTACTCTGTATTTTTCCATCAAACCTCTCAATAAATATATAGTTTCCATAGTAGACTTGCCTGCTATGAATCCAAACTGATTTGAGAAATTTTTGTATCACGTCTCAACCTATATTCAATTATTCTCTCCCATAACTTTAATGTATGATACGTTAACTTAATTTCTCTATAAATTTGAAAAGCAAATATGTGAACAAAAAAAGCCTGCTCGAGAAAATCCTCATTCTTAACATACTTAGGTCCCTTTGGGCAATTGCAATTTGTTATTAAAGTAGTTGCAAGGCTTTTGTAGAAAAAATTAACTTTTTAGGCATTATAAATATTTTACTTCTTAAAAAATTGGAACAATAGTTTTTTTACAACCACCATGCAAATCTAATTATAAAAAGCAGCTTCTCATTATAAAAAGTCTAGAAAGCTATGATAAGCCAAAGGGGCCTATAAACACATACCACCCAACCCTTATGTATTTACATTCTAACAACTAAACTGTACTTTTACTTTTTACATTTATACCACCCAAATCTTTCATATTACATTAAAAATGCCACTAATTTCACTTTTAAAATGTGAAATACACATTTTCATGCATCATTAAGGTGGCATGTATGTGCAAAAATTGAAGTGTGGGGGTGAGATATGTAAATACATAGGAATTGAGTGATATTAATGTATATCTTCCTAAAACAAAAGCCAAACAGAGGAGATGCAACAGTTAGAAAAGCAAAACAGTGAAAAAACTACCCCATTTAAAGCACAAGTTCACCACTTAAATTCTTCTAGGATTTTGGAAGAGTGTGGGACTGAAAATGTAACAAAAAGATAACAAATTTACCCAAATTACCTGGAGCCAGAAGATTCTGCTACACCATCTGAATGAGACTGGCAATTAACTTCATGTCTAATGAGTTCACGAAGCCTAATATACTTGCTGCAAGTATGGCAAAGTTCTGTTCTATTCCCACACACTTCCTGAAACCAATAAAAAAAAGGAGAAATTTACATACATAACAACCACACAGTTCTTAAATATTTACATATCTAACACCTAAAATTTGTTATTTACACTTGTACCACTTTGATGCCACAAATCTATACATAAAAAGGTATCTTTCACTTTTAGAAAGTTAAAAATGGTTGCATTTTTTTATCTGATGTTAAAGATTAGAGTTTTATATGTGTAAATATGAAAGTTTGGGTGTCAGACATGTAAATACATAAGAATTGTGTGACATGTATGTAAATGCCCCCCCAAAAAAACTATATTTTTATGAAAACATTAGTGCAGATAAAACTGACATAAAATGGCAGATAAAGTTGAGTTAGTTACCTGATGCTCAAAAAGATCAGCTGCAGGCAAAGGAAACTCACAAAATTCACAAGTCACAATTCTTTTTGGACATTTTTCATCTTGATGAAGAGACCAACCTGCACGCTCTATAGTTTCACTGCACAGTGAACAATCTATCTGTTTGCATGCCAAAAAAAAAATAAAAAACATCAAAAGAAAAGGAAATAAAATGCAATATAAAAAAGCTTCAAAATAAATTCCATAAAGTCAACGGATTTATGGACGACGATTTAAATGGCATATGCTCGTAAACTTTAGATGCAATTGCGCCTTAACAATATAGAGATGTTATCTTTATAAGGAAGAAATACAAACATACGACTCAATTGTATTTACATATCTAACATTTAAACTTCAATTTTTACATACATGTCATCTTACCTATGCATGAAAAGGAGTATTTCACCTTTTAAAAGTGTGATATGAAAGATTTCATGGTATAAATGTAAAAAGTAAAATTTAGGTGCTAGATATGTAAATACATAGGAATTGAGTGGCATGTAAATAAATGCCCCTTTCTATAATTGGAACATGTGGCCTCTAGGCTCTAGATCACAATCGACGCAACAAAACCATCGCACAAGGCCCGCTCTCTTCGTGCAAGTAACACTTCGAATTTAAATACATAAAAGAATAATTAAACAATTATTCATCAACACATCTGTGGTACCTCGTCCAATCTCCGTATGTTCGCACATTTTGGTTACTACAATATAATGAGCATTAACCGTTCTTCCTTTTTTTTCTTTTCAAAACGGAGTTCATCAACATGAAGCAAATTATCAATGGATAAATTGAACACTAAGCGTGTACACTTATAAATGCGCAAGTCATTATGCAAAATGTCTATCAAGATACTCTAATTAAATTTGCATAATATATCCAAAATAAAATCTGACATACCAAGTGTCACTTTATCTTTCAAGTAATATTGGCTGATAACTAGTAATACTACAATCACTGCAATTGCATAACATATTTTCGATCTTTATTCTACTAATCTTTAGAATTTATCTTCTAAATATTTTCACTATTAGTCTAGTTTTTCATTTATTTCAGAAGAGATTCCACTGTAAAGAACTATCATATGCAAAAAACATACACCAAAGTAGCTTGGTTGAAGATCCTTTTTAAGCATTTTTTTATAATCAATACAAAGGAACATGAACTAAATTTACAGCTTTAAATACTAATTCTTTAATAATTTCAATATTTCTTTAAAGAAGATCCTTCTTACCTTAATGTACACTAAATTAATTTCATGATACTCGATCTTGTCATCTCAAGATTAATAAATATTACATAAAAAAAACCTTAACTTACTCTGTATACTAGAGCAATTACTTGTGTTCAAACAGAAAGATGATTGGCCGAATATTTTCCTATTTCAGTTGGATTACATCAGGGATCGGCTTAAGCGTATATCTTTTTTCTTTAGCTATGGATGCTCATATCGGATATTTACAGGAGGATGTACCTTGGTGTATGCTTTTCGTTGATGATATCCTTCTCGTGAATAAGACTAGAGAAAAAGCTCAAGAAAACTTGAATTATCAAGGCCTACATTGAAGTCTAAAGGCCTTTGTTTGAGTAGAACTAAAACTAAATACATGGAATGTAATTTTAGTAGTAGCAGCTCTAGTGACAGAGTTGTAACTATGGGTGGTCAAATTATTAAAAGGAGCAAACGCTTTAGATATCTCGGGTATATTGTTCTGAGTGATGGTGATATAGATGGGGATGTTATTAATAGAATTCAAGTTGGTTGGTTGAAGTGGAGGAATGCTTCGGGCCTATTGAGTGATAGAAAAGTACCGCTCGTATTGAAAGGAAAATTTTATAAGATGGTGGTGAGACCTGCAATGCCCTATGACACAAAATGTTGGCATTTAAAAGAGAAACATAAAACAAAGTTGAGTGTTTGCTAAGATGAGAATGCTAAGGTGGATGACTTGCTTGACACTTGGAAACAAAATGTGAAATGAATATATCCGTGATAGGGTTGGTATAGCTCCAGTGGCGGAAAAAATTAGAGAGAGTCCTCTTAGATTGTTTGGTTACATTCCACGTCGACCATCTGATGATCCTATTAGGAGAGCAGATGTTTTAGACTATACTTATGTTAAGAAAGGTAGAAGTAGACCTAAAAAGACTTGGGGAAATTGTATAAAGAATGATCTTAATCTATGAAAATTAAATAAAAATAAGACGCAATAGAGAAAAAAGATTCATGTAACCGATCCCACTTAGTGGAATAAAGGCTTATTGTTGTTGTCGTCGTCTTAGAATAACAATAGATTTTATATTCATTTTTTTTAGCATTAAACCCAAATGATTCTTCAATGTCAATGTAATCTTTTTGTTTATGCTTTGAATAAATTTATTGTATAATTCGTATTGGATAAATTTATTGTATAATTTGTATTGAATAAATTTATTGTATAATTTGTAAATTTGATTCACATAGAATCACCAAAACCAAGAATATTTTTTGATCAATCAATGTTGTTACCATAATGCTTCTTTTTAATCATTTAACATCCTATTGATATTCAAAATCATTATTAAAAAAAAAATAATATCCAAATCTCAATAATCATCTCCTTCAAAACGTCAGCTTTATGCAACCACTTCAGCGCCTAAACAACTTCACTTTATTTATTCAAGTACCAATAATAATGATCTAATTAAATCTAATCATATCCGATATAAGCACAAAAAAAAAAAAAAAAAAAAAAAAAAAAAAAAAAAAAAAAAAANAAAAAAAAAAAAAAAAAAAAAAAAAAAAACTTCATTGACCTTGTATAATCCTTAAAATTTTGAAGAAAATCATGCTATAACTATAAAATATATAATGTAGAATTCATGGGCTTCATTATACAAAAAGGATATTGACACATTATATTTCTTTGTAGGGAAATTTACATAAGCATCACACAACTCTTATGTATTTACATATCTCACACATAAACTTCCATATTTACACACATAGCACTTTGGCACTTCAAACCTATGCATGAAAGGTGTATTTCACATTTAAAAAGTGATAATAGTGTTATTTTTTATGTGAAATTAAATATTTGAGAGCTNTAGGGAAATTTACATAAGCATCACACAACTCTTATGTATTTACATATCTCACACATAAACTTCCATATTTACGCACATAGCACTTTGGCACTTCAAACCTATGCATGAAAGATGTATTTCACATTTAAAAAGTGATAATAGTATTATTTTTTATGTGAAATTAAACATTTGAGAGCAAAGTGTATAAATATGAAATTTTAGGTATGAGAAATGTAAATACATAAAAATTCTTTATATTTATGTTCTCATATGATCAGCATCATCATTATCCTATTTGAAAATTTCAGAGCTCATCACCTTTAAATTTTAATTGACCCATTTTCCTTTAAAATCATTGACAATAACTCGATCTACCAACCTTATTGATGCCTCTACATTTCATTGTATATAATCAAACCTACCCTATTTTTAATAGAAGCTACTCGCATTGTCCCTCTAATATAATATTTTTATCAATCTACCATTTGCAATTCTATCACATTCAACTTAAAATTCATACTTCTCCCATTTTCACAATATTATTCGTACTATACACTCATGATTTCATATGATACTCAATATTTCAAAAATAAATTATTTGATACTAAGAAAATGGGAAAGCTTTCATAAACATCATATTAAATTTATGAAGTGATGGAAGCATTTATGATCAAAAGGATACCGGAGCATGGCTTTCTTTGAAGTGCTCATCAGCATGCTTTATTGGCACAATTTCACCACAGACTGAACATTTTTGCAGATTTCGCGAGCAGTGAGCTTGATGCAACTGAATGTTGACCGTTGGGATATCCCTTTCACTTTATAGAAGGAATTATAAATTACATTAGGCTTGCTTCATAAACAAAATATAAAATTAAACAAATAAACTCAGGCAACAGATACAGAATCCTAACCAAACTATTTGATAGTTAATTTTACTCATATTATTACAAAGGGATGAAAAAAAAGGAAGATTTACATACACACAACACAATTTCCACGTAGTTACATATGTAAACACCTAGATTTCGGCTTTTAACATTTTACCTTGCATGAAAAGTTGTATTGGTGGTATATTTTATGTGATGTAAAAGATTTGGGTAGTATAAATGTAAAAGGTAAAGTTTAGGTGCTAGATACATAATAACATATTAATTGGGTGGTAGGTTTGCAAATGCCCCATAAAAAAAAAAAAAACAACAACAAATATTCACTCTAAAGATTTGAGGTGGTTTTGTTTAGGTGTAGAAATCTTTAAAATTCAAAAAAGAAACAAAATTCAGTTTTCCAACCAGTAAATAAAAATCCAAGACAGATTATGTCATTTAAATCTAGCAAATGCAAAAATAACTAAATCCATGGAAAATTAAATTACTGCAATATGCCTTAAGGAAATTTATGGGTATGCATATATTTATAAGAGTAAAGAACTACACATATAGAAACAAACATGCATAAATATCTATTTGCATTTAAAGCCTAACCATCAATTTTGAATAACTTCCTTCTATAAACCGTTTTAAAACAGCATGCTTCCTTTGGGACAGCCTTTTAATTGCTATTGTGAAGGAAAAATAGCTTGCAAAAGGCTTTTTTTTTTTTTTTTGGATAAAAAAACAGATAACGTTTTCGCTGCTTTTCCCAAAATTTGCTCTAAAACAGCTGCTTTTGAGAAAAAAGGAATAGAAACTGAGATTAATAAGATACTTCTTAGAAGTTCTAAAAACAAAAACAGAAAGGCTTTAAATAATCGTTATTTCTAAAGAGTTTCATGCAATAATTAATTGGATTGATCTTGTTCCATGCATCTCAACAGCTTCAACATTATTGTTATAATCCAGTTTTCAGATCTCAACCAAGTAAAATTTGCCCAATTTTGGCTCATTCTAACTAATGAAGTCAATTGTGCAATTTTCTTAATCAACATCCCAAATTAACAAACATTTGTTCACCAAGAGCTATAGAATCAGCGCACATATATGTGTACAACTGGAAACAGTTCAAGAACTAAGAACTTCAGGATGGTCAAGCATGACTGAATGACTACAACTTAAAGAGGTTTTAACATGGCCTTTATGGATGAGAATTCTGCTTATTGGCTACTCAATATTCACTCCAAATAGTTTTCTAATAAGTATTGAGAGTCTTTTGACTATTTACGGGGGCCATTTTAGTCCCATAGTCTATAAAAGTGTCAAATTAGTCACTACGTACTTTAAATAGAGACTGAAATGGTCATCCGTCGGGATTATTGAAGCCAATGTCAAAAGTGTTTGAGATAAAATTAGCAAATTTATAGACTCTGGGACTAAAGACTTGCAAAGTTAGAGGATTATTTTAATATTTTTCCGTTTTCTAATATAAGTGTAGCATACAGTAAATAATTGTTTTCCAATAAGGTAGTTGTTGGTTCTGCATGAGAGGACTTAATTGAAGTCATCTTTATAGAATGATATTGTGTAGCTCATGAAGCATGCAATTGTCCAAAAAGAAAATCAAAAGCAAGTTGTCACATCTAAAGTAGTAGGAATCATTTTGGGTGAAGGCGACAAGAACAACAGTTGAGGTGTGAATCTCACTTTTTTAGTTCTTTAGGATGACGAGATGATAGAAGGTTTGGAAAGGAAGGAAGTTTCACTCAACATCTTAAAATGTTTGATTGTAGGCATTCATTCGTCTTTCAAATGATGAAGAAGCTAAGCTTGATGCGAAGATGCGAGTGGATTTTTCTTGGTTACGTGACCAATTTAGATTTAACAAGTTATGGAATCCAAAGGACAATATAGTTCTTAGAAACTATGCAAGGGGAGATAGGAGCATTTGCATAAGAACCATACTTATGAACTAATGAAGTTGTGATAAGGGAGATAGCCCTCAACATGTAGATATTTAAATTAAAAATAAAGAACTCACAATTATGATAAACGGCAAAGTTGTGAAAGATTTCAAAGAAAAAAAGGAATTGGCTTTAAGAAGATGATTTCGACAGTACTGAAGATAACATTAATTTAAAATGTTCTCAGCCTAGTTGACAAAATGGATTTGAAAGTTGAGCAAAAAGATGTGAAGATTGACGGACTTCTTGGTGATTTGGAGAAAGAAATCTAGTTGAAGTGGTCAAAGATAAGGAGAATCTAGCTTGTTGCCTAAGTTATATTATACGGACTGAACAAATCTCATTAATAATGGCAGAAAGTTTGAGTTGTTCATGTCGTAACATATATATAATCGAACCACCTATAACTATTGGGTTTTTATGATATTCAGTATGAGTTTCAACATGAAGTGCAAACATATCCATGTTTGACAATATTGGATTCGAGTAATGCTTGGGAAGATCTTAGAAAAAAATTCCTAAAAAAGAGGAGGAACTTTTGAAATTTTCACATAATTTTGTTAGATTCATCCCTCCTTATTAGGAGAAAGGCTCATGCATACATACTTCAATGCATGAAATCGATATCTAAGCATCATTTGGAGATCCCAAGTGAATGAAGATTTGTTTGGTTGAATATAGTAAGTTATACACGCATTGACACATGGACAAGTAGAAGAGTAGGATGTCACTTAACAAGAAATAAATTGGAGAAGGAAAGTAAAGTTTTTTATGTCACCGCAAAAGACAACTGAAGAGAAAGACTTTTTGGTGCACTCATGTGTGAAACAAAGAAGGAAAATGTCCGAATATCCCCAACAAACTAGCTTAATTTCCGCGTTCCATATATAAGCAAACAGACTTTTCGTATTCCCACTCTCTCCATCCCAGAAGTTACACTTATGCCAGATCATTAGCATTCTCCACCCTCTCCTTCATGAAGAGTAGTATTCAGGCATATTTTAAAAGTGTGGAGAAAAACTTTACTTTTTAATTTCTCATTAAGGTTTTATGATGTATGATAAAGTCATGAAATTACTTATTGTAGCATGAAAAATATATGAATAATTTTGAGAATTTTATTAATTAATTGAATTACTACGATAAGATCTTGGGAAATTATTATTGAAATTATTGTGTGAAGATTTTTTTTTTATTATGAAAAAATTACTATTAAAGCTTGAAATAAAGTTTGACATGATAATTTTGGCCAAGGGAAGACTGAGAGTCAATTTTCATTTTCAATGTTTGACTTTGGGAGCTTTCATGAAGACTTATTCTAAGAAGTGATTCCAACATGACGAAGGGTGTGCTTTCAAAGTGCAATTAAAGCAATTAGGCCAAGTAGGGAAAATAGATAGAAAGTAAATATGCATGGTAATTTCGGCCATCGCAAGCTTGTAAGCTAAATTACAACAAGACTGAATTTATATCATATATATTTTTATATGTGGCAAGCCCCCTCTCTCTTGCTCTACTATTGTGATGCTATATATAGCCATGTAACTCCTTTTGAATGAGATCAAATGAAAATTAATTACTTTTATGGCTTTATTATAACTATGGTTTGGCAGCCTCTCCTTTGGAAAGCTTGACGGCTCTTCCATATAATTATTGTTGGAAAAATGTTCAAGCTCTCAAAATTGAACAAAATGGTTATTCCCCTCAACCTCTCACCACCCCTATAGCATTAAAAGGTTAAAATATGAATGAAAATTTTAATCATCATTCTAATGAAAAAAAAAATTAATGGTTTGAAGTCCTCAAAACTCCCTTTTCTTGTGGTAAGTCCTAAAAACTCCCCATATGTCTTTTTTCTCTCTCAAAATAAAGACCTCCATGGATTCACACTAATATCCTTCAAAGAGTTCTACCAGTCCTTTATAAACTCACCTAACCTTTTCCTATGTGGATCTCTTACTTGGCTTCATCTTGTTTGATATTGAAAGAAAGAACTAGACCTATTTTAAAAAAATATTTAACAAATTTGTAAGTACACTCTTCAAAACGCCTGACAGAAAGAAGAAAAACAATGAAAACTCAAAAGATAATCCCAAACCACCCTCTTCTAGTTCTAACCTTTAGTGTGATCATTGCAAAATAAAGGTTAAAAAAAACAATGTTGAAATTTCATCTGTATTTTAAAGAAGTATAAGAAGGTAGAGGGTCAAAAAGTTGGCCACATCTCTTGAAACAAGTAAAGCATTGGCGTTGATCCAACATTTGAAATCAATTCCATCCTTGATAACACGGCCGAACGAGATAAATAAGAACTAATCATCCAACACTGATGTGTGTGAGAGGAGCTTTTCACCTTGCATATACAAGTCAAGATACAGTAACCATCAACATTGACACAGGAAGTCAAAATAATCAAATATTTGCAAGTCTCATTCAAAGACTTGATTTGGAGATTACTACTCAGCCCCACCCTTAATCTCAGAAGTGTTCATAAATATCAGTTTGCTAAGAATGACAAGAAACACTATAAGAATAAGACTGGAGATATTTACTCCAAAGAAATGAAGTGACATAACAAATAAAAGGATAAAGTAAAGCTTGCAAAAGGACCAATTTTATCTTCATCCAATTGGAAAAATCGTATGGTAATGCTTTGCACTAACAATTAGAAAGGAAGGATAGAAACAACAACTAATGGGAGAAGATGCAACATTCTTCCCAAAACTAAGAATCTTTCACTAAATAGTGGTAGAGTTGCACTTTGAAGAAAGAACAAGGTCACATGTTCCTTTTGCATAAAAATAGATAAAAAAGGCACCTATCTTAGCCCTAACCATAATAAAAGTCTTTCTTCATATTGAAGCCAAAAAGATTTAATTTGACACAATGTGTTACACCAATCAAGAAATTAAAATCATCAAAAGATATATGAAAACAAAATAAATAGGATTTGGAGCATCAATACTAAATGGAACAGTCAATAGCACGAGATTTATGGGTGTGAGTCTACTTCTCAAAATTGGACGCATAATCCAAAGATCCATACAAAGTTATTTTGATTTATATTTTATTAGAAGTAAGCATGCCTTAATCTCTGACCTTCACCATTCTCTTTTTCGTAAGAAGTTACATTCATACCTTGAACTGTGACATTCCCCACTCTCATTATTTCATAAAGGGTTACATTCATGCCTTGATCTTTGGCATTGTCCACCCTCTCCTTCAAAAGAGTTACAATCAAACATGTATTGATGCAAATACATAAATATATTTTGACTTCTCATTAATGCATCCACGCAACTTTAATGAAGGGAATCTCTTCATGTACTTATGATCAAACCCCTCACAACTAATGATTGCACCCTTCCACTCCTATAAGGCTTGAAGCATGGTTAGAGTTTGCAATCCTTCTTCCAATGAAAAAAAGATTGAAGCTTTGACGTCTCAAAAGCTCCCTTTCCTTATAGCAAGCGTGATTATGGTAAACTATTTGTCCATCCAATTCCTTATATGTGCATAAATCTCAAAAAAAACCAAGCCCTCTTCTCAAGTTCATCTCTTTCTTGACTACGTGTCATTTCACATAGAAATTACCCATGAAGAAGAATGAGAAAAACATATAAGCGTAAGAGGTTAGTAATCTTCAAAATTCAAACAATTCTTCTACTTCTAATCACCCCATCTGCTCTTCCAAAGTCAAAATCTCAGATCCATTCAGAACAAAGAAAACATGCAAAACTAACCACAAATCAGATCCAATAATACTACAATCGATGCACAGATGAATTCTTAGATAGGAAAAACAAGCTCTTTTTTCTTTCCCACGGATCACTTACAGCTGCAACAGAGATGAACAGTTCTAGGGGAAATCAAACAAATTAAAAACAAAAAACCAACTTTTACTCGATCTTATTCCATCCCTTAGCAAAAAAAAAAAGAGATAATTACCAGTGACTGCAGATTGTCGTCATTGAATCGGAAGCAATCGCCATGAAAACCAACAGTGAAGGCCCGACAAAAAGATCGACGAGAAACAGATGGAACCCTAATACGATTCGATTGTGCTCAATAAAATTCGAGCTTGTTGGAATCTAACAAGTGAGGAAGAAGCGGAGGCAGAGATGGGGCGGAGAATTGTTCAACGGCCTACCAAATCTGACTACCTTCCGTTTGATTTGGATCAACGAAGACAAGCTCATTCTTTTGCAGTCGGACAATTTTTCTATTAAAAAAAAAAAAACTTCAATTTTATATTTTAAAGATCGAAGATTTACATACATGCCCCTCAAAAAGGCGCGCATTTTCTGTGCGGACTCCTGACGCAGCTTTACGTGCGGCGCAGGATATTTCTGAGTTATTTTCAGGTTTTTTCTGGATTATTTTTAATAATACCGAAATAACCCAAAAATAACCCAAAAGTAAAGATTGTGGGTTATTTCTGGGTTATTTCGGTATTATTGAAAATAACCCAGAAAAAACCTGAAAATAACTCAGAAATACCCTGCGCCGCACGTAAAACTGCGTCAGGAGTCTGCTCAGAAAAATTTTTGCTCAAAAAGATGTTTTTTTTTATAAAAAAAGATGTTTTTTTTTCTATGCATAAAAAATATGTTTTTTTAAAATTCTTTTAAGTTATTTTCATAATTTTTTTTGATGTGATATGAAAGATTTTGATGAAATAAATGTAAAATATAAAATTTAGAGGTTATATATATAATACAAAGAGATTGTGAGGTATGTGTGTAAATGATTTAATTTAAAATATATTTGATTGAATTTTCTAATTAAGATATGTGGGTAAAATTCTAATCAAGTGATTAAATAAATACCCATTTTAAGAAAATAAAAATTTAGAATGTTTTTTAAATGAGTAAATTCAAAATATAATGTCAATAAAATATTCATATTATTATTATTATTTTTTAATGTTAAGAGTGACAAAACATAAAGATTCATATTATCTTTAATTTAGCTGTTTTCTTATATTAAAACGTGGATAAATTTGTAAATTATGTTAAATAAAAATAAATTATAAAGGTGTATGATAAATGAAAGTTCAAGGAAAAAAATTACAATAATAAATTACTTTATACTTTTTTTTTTTACATTTTAATACCATCTCCTTTGTTTATATATATTTCATATCAAATCGTTGATATTTATTTCGTTTTATTAAAATGAAATTTAAAGTACATTTGATTAAATTTCTTACTTGATCATATTTGCTAATAAACAACTAAAAAAATGTATATTTTAGAAATGAGAAGTGTGTGTGACTTTAAGATTAGGGCTATCAACACTATTCGTTGATCGTGAATAGTTCGTGTTCGGCTCATTATGAAGCTCGTGTTAAATTCGTTCGCTAAGTTAACAAACCGAACATGAACTAAGATTTTTTCATTCGCGTTCGACTCGTTTTGGCTTGAAATATATCTTAATTTAATTATCTATTCTGAACATAACCTGACTCAGCCCTGACTATAAAGCTTCACTTTGTCTAAATGAATTTCGAAAATGTCATATTCAATTATCTCCTTTGTCGAACAAAATTTGAACACAAAGTCCCAGACCTAAAGTTTAATAATTAAATGTGTGACTTGACTTAGAGCAAACCTTGAAAAATGTTAAACCTCAAGAAAGAGAATGGGATGGTATTTGGATATAATTTAAATAAACACTTCCATGCTTTTAGATTCATTTTTATTTAGATTTAATAATGTAGATAAATTAGAGTTAGAGAATGATGCGTGCTAGATGATTCACGGCGGTAGAGTGATAGATTATCGTCTTAGAGTTGCATGAGAATTCAACACACAATCAGATGAGAGAAAACGACTAGTAGAGACACCAGAAGTTTTTACGTGAAAAGACAAAAAAGAGAAAAAAATCACGGGGCATGACCATGTTATAAAAATTAAGTATAAGTTGATGATTATAGAGACTCCTTGTCTCACAAGGGGGAAAGGTTTACAGAGTTTTCTGAATTGCAACGTCGATATTTGGATAAACTTGTTACAAGAAACGAGTGGCGAATGATGCTGATCGGCGACAACCAATGAGTGGTAGTTGATGGTGGTCGTGGCAGTCGGTGGCGGTCGAAAGTGGTTAGCGGTGATCAACGACGATAGTAGTATTGCTGAACTCCAGCTCTTTCTCAAAGCTCCAAGTTCTTCCTCAAGTCTTAAGCTCTCATCATCCTCTCTCATGAGAGTGATAGAACTCTATTTATAAAGTTTTAGATGCAATTAATGCACAAATATGAATCACTTTTATTGAATGAGTTAAATGACTTCCCTTATTCAGATGATGTTTGATGGATATTTGAGTGCATTAATGATGTCAAAATTAAGCTATTTTGGGCTCGTTAGATTTGTCTCACCGAGATGCTAGATTCAACTAGGAATTTTTCAGATTCAACATCTATTTAACCTCCCAGATGTGTTCATAAAACTTTCATATGTGATTTAATGTTTTGATCAGAGTTTCATTTGTCTTGGATTAGACCAATTTTGGCATTATTGTCGAGTCGTTCAATTGGACTATTATTTTATTGAAATTGGAGCTTTGGATGACTCATAATTGGAGTTTGAATGTTTTTTGCTCAAAATGTTGTCTTGATAGTCGTGCCACACTTCAACATTCATGACGAATAATGAAAATTTATTCTCGTCGTACCAGTTAACCTCCTATTTCAGGTGAGATCAACTTTATTNACTATTGTGATGCTATATATTGCCATGTAACTCCTTTTGAATGAGATCAAATGAAAATTAAATACTTTTATGACTTTATTTTAACTATGGTTTGGCGGCCTCTCCTTTGGAAAGCTTGATGGCCNACTATTGTGATGCTATATATTGCCATGTAACTCCTTTTGAATGAGATCAAATGAAAATTAAATACTTTTATGGCTTTATTTTAACTATGGTTTGGCGGCCTCTCCTTTGGAAAGCTTGACGGCTCTTCCATATAATTATTGTTGGAAAAATGTTCAAGCTCTCAAAATTGAACAAAATGGTTATTCCCCTCAACCTCTCACCACCTCTATAGCATTAAAAGGTTAAAGTATGAATGAAAATTTTAATCATCATTCTAATGANCACCACCTCTATAGCATTAAAAGGTTAAAGTATGAATGAAAATTTTAATCATCATTCTAATGAAAAAAAAAATTAATGGTTTGAAGTCCTCAAAACTCCCTTTTCTTGTGGTAAGTCCTAAAAACTCCCCATATGTCTTTTTTCTCTCTCAAAATAAAGACCTCCATGGATTCACACTAATATCCTTCAAAGAGTTCTACCAGTCCTTTATAAACTCAGCTAACCTTTTCCTATGTGGATCTCTTACTTGGCTTCATCTTGTTTGATATTGAAAGAAAGAACTAGACCTATTTTAAAAAAAAAAATATTTAACAAATTTGTAAGAACACTCTTCAAAATGTTTGACAGAAAGAAGAAAAACAATGAAAACTCAAAAGATAATCCCAAACCACCCTCTTCTAGTTCTAAACTTTAGTGTGATCATTGCAAAATAAAGGTTAAAATAACAATGTTGAAATTCCATCTGTATTTTAAAGAAGTATAAGAAGGTAGAGGGACAAAAAGTTGGCCACATCTCTTGAAACAAGTAAAGCATTGGCGTTGATCCAACATTTGAAATCAATTCCATCCTTGATAACAAGGCCGAACGAGATAGGTAAGAACTAATCATCCAACACTGGNTTCTAAACTTTAGTGTGATCATTGCAAAATAAAGGTTAAAATAACAATGTTGAAATTCCATCTGTATTTTAACGAAGTATAAGAAGGTAGAGGGACAAAAAGTTGGCCACATCTCTTGAAATAAGTAAAGCATTGGCGTTGATCCAACATTTGAAATCAATTCCATCCTTGATAACAAGGCCGAACGAGATAGGTAAGAACTAATCATCCAACACTGGTGTGTGTGAGAGGAGCTTTTCACCTTGCATATACAAGTCAAGATATGGTAACCATCAACATTGACACAGGAAGTCAAAATAATCAAATATTTGCATGTCTCATTCGAAGACTTGATTTGGAGATTACTACTCAGCCCCACCCTTAATCTCAGAAGTGTTCATAAATATCAGTTTGCTAAGAATGACAAGAAACACTATATGAATAAGACCGGAGATATTTACTTCAAAGAAATGAAGTGACATAACAAATAAAAGGATAAAATAAAGCTTGCAAGAGGACCAATTTTATCTTCATCCGATTGGAAAAATCGTATGGTAATGCTTTGCACTAACATTTAGAAAGGAAGGATAGGAACAACAACTAATGGGAGAAGATGCAACATTCTTCCCAAAACTAAGAATCTTTCACTAAATAGTGGTAGAGTCTGCTACTCAAATGCCTTTGGAGAAGGAACATGGTCACATGTTCCTTTTGCATAAAAATAGATAAAAAAGGCACCTATCTTAGCCCTGACCATAATAAAAGTCTTTCTTCATATTGAAGCCAAAAAGATTTAATTTGACACAATGTGTTACACCAATCAAGCAATTAAAATCATCAAAAGATATATGAAAACAAAATAAATAGGATTTGGAGCATCATCTACTAAATGGAATAGTCAATAGCACGAGAATTCCATCTTTTCTCATCTCTTCCTCAACTAGATTTATGGGTGTGAGTCTACTTCTCAAAAGGGTACGCATAATCCAAAGATCCATACAAAGTTATTTTGATTTATATTTTATTAGAAGTAAGCACGCCTTAATCTCTGACCTTCACCATTCTCTCTTTCGTAAGAAGTTACATTCATACCTTGAACTGTGACATTCCCCACTCTCATTATTTCATAAAGGGTTACATTCATGCCTTGATCTTTGGCATTGTCCACCCTCTCCTTCAAAAGAGTTACAATCAAACATGTATTGATGCAAATACATAAATATATTTTGACTTCTCATTAATGCATCCACGCAACTTTAATGAAGGGAATCTCTTCATGTACTTATGATCAAACCCCTCACAACTAATGGTTGCACCCTTCCACTCCTATAAGGCTTGAAGCATGGTTAGAGTTTGTAATCCTTCTTCCAATGAAGAAAAGATTGAAGCTTTGACGTCTCAAAAGCTCCCTTTCCTTATACCAAGCGTGGTTACGGTAAATTAGTTGTCCATCCAATTCCACATATGTGCATAAATCTCAAAAAAAACCAAGTCCTCTTCTCAAGTTCATCTCTTTCTTGACTACGTGTCATTTCACATAGAAATTACCCATGAAGAAGAATGAGAAAAACATATAAGCGTAAGAGGTTAGTAATCTTCAAAATTCAAACAATTCTTCTACTTCTAATCACCCCATCTGCTCTTCCAAAGTCAAAATCTCAGATCCATTCAGAACAAAGAAAACATGCAAAACTAACCACAAATCAGATCCAATAATACTACAATCGATGCACAGATGAATTCTTAGATAGGAAAAACAAGCTCTTTTTTCTTTCCCACGGATCACTTACAGCTGCAACAGAGACGAACAGTTCTAGGGGAAATCAAACAAATTAA
>JXCR01097990.1:485611-505070 GCA_002079205.1 Phalaenopsis hybrid cultivar | reverse complement strand
TATATATATATATATATATATATATATATATATTTATATTATGTTTAGCACACACATTTATACCACATTTTTCATGCCTGCGGGAATTGTTGGGCATTAGGAACGACATTTCCTTCCAGTCTGCATAATCCCGGCAACAGGGCATTGGGAACGATATTAAGCATTTATGCCACATAATTCTCATCGGCCGGCGAAAATAAAAGTGGAAATGAAAGCTGAATGATGAGAACATGATTAATGGGATCTTCTTCCGAGCTGTGATGTAAAAGAAAGTTATCCCGTCTTATTTAGTAGATGACCAACGAGACATTCTTTTATGTTGTGGTGCAAAAGAAAGTCGTCTCCGTCCTACGTAGTAGATGATCAACGAGATCTTTTTTCATGTTGCTGTGAAGAAAAACTATTCTCCATCTCGCATAACAGGCGACCAACGAGATCCTCTTTCATGTTGAGACACAGAAGAAATTCATCCCCATTCAGCATAGGCAATCAATGAGATCCTCCTCGTGTTGCACTGTGGGAGAAAGTCGTCTACGTTTTGCGTAGTAGGCGACCAATAGGATCTTCTTTCACACTTTTATTGTGCAATTCGATGGAGATGAAAAAATGCTAGAGTTTTCCTATCGCGCTTTGAGGGGCAAATTTTCATGCTTCTGTGGTGATATTAAATGAAGATTAATTATCTTTTCAACAGAACTCATGATTCAACAGTGTCGTAGTCATTTCGCCATAATTCATCACCATATCTTTGATCACTTGGGTCAAATAATTTTGGATTTAGCCACAAGCACTCATGCTCATCTTCAACCAATTTCTCTGACATTTCTTCAAAATCTTCATCGTTATCTAGGACTTCCTCCAGATTTAGAGAACAAAGTGTATTCATTACCTCGCATCGTCACATGCCAAAGTATCCTTTCTCATTAAATTTCACTACATCAATTTTGGCGGGACGCGTAACCACCCGATAAATCGTCTTTTCCACTGTCACAGTGAACTTTGAAGATACTGACATCGTGCTATCATTCATGACCCTCACTTCCGGAATATTTTCCCCCAAAAAAATTTCATCTAACAAAACATTTAGAAAAAAATGAAAAAAAAAACTTAAGAAAGATTTGCTCGAAAAAGAAAAAAAAACATTTCAGAAAATTCCTTTTTTACAAATATTTTCTTTTTTTTTTCTTAAAAAAATTCCTTTTAAAATTCATTTTTCTTCCACAATTCCTTTCATTTTCCTAATTTTAAAAAAAACTTTATTTCTTAAAAAATCTTTCCTATAGACTTCCCCAAAATCTTCTCCACTGGGCAACAGCAAAGAAGTATGAAAATATTCCTTCTACATTCCCTCAATCAATCCTCCCTGAGACGCCTGCCACCTTTTCCCACCAGACCTCACCGAACCGCCGCTCGAACCGCTGCCGGACCAAAGCCCACCGGATGAGCTCCTCGAGCAGCCGGGAATATTGCCAGGGCCGCTGGAACTGTCGAAGCAATCACGCCGAACCACCTGTTACAAAAATCGCCGGCAACAC
Source organism: Phalaenopsis hybrid cultivar (assembly GCA_002079205.1). Lineage (NCBI taxonomy): Eukaryota > Viridiplantae > Streptophyta > Magnoliopsida > Asparagales > Orchidaceae > Phalaenopsis > Phalaenopsis hybrid cultivar. Next base: position 503,535 of record JXCR01097990.1, on the reverse strand, counting down.
CTGCCAGATTTGCTGTTACCGATTCTGAGACACACAATCCAATCATTGTCGCTGAACCACAAACTGAAAACCACACACTAATACCAATTGCTATAAATTCAAACAACAATAATTAAACACAAAGATTTATGTGGTTCGGCATTAAGTCGATTCACCCATATCCGCGGTGAGGAGGGAGATTTCACTAGCACCGAATGAGAGAAAGAAAGAAAGACATACGATTACATATCAACACTTCTCAACATAATCAGCTCTCATGAATACTAAATCTTTTTTATCAAGGAGGACTAAGACTTATAAATAAATAAAAACAAAAGAAAAAAAAANCATTAAGTCGATTCACCCATATCCGCGGTGAGGAGGGAGATTTCACTAGCACCGAATGAGAGAAAGAAAGAACGACATACGATTACATATCAACACTTCTAACATAATCAGCTCTCATGAATACTAAATCATTTTTTATCAAGGAGGACTAAGACTTATAAATAAATAAAAACAAAAGAAAAAAATACCTAATTACAATAAAAATAAATAATGTCATAAATACAATAGTCGGAGCACTTTAGCAGTGCAGCAAAGAGAAGGAAGGAGGGAAAGAGAAGGAAGGAGGGATTCACATGAATCCTGCAACTGGGATGATCGACCTTCGAGGCAAAGGGTTTTTCGACTCTGTCGTGATCGAGAGAGAGAAGTGGAAAGGGTGGCTTGAAAATGAGGACTTTGTCGCTTGGGAAGAAGAACTATGAAGTAAGTGGAAGACTTCGTGTCGCCACGAATCAATCGAGTTTTGAAGTTGATATAAAAAATTTGTAGAGTTTATGGATACACCTCAATAGTGCCTTAATATCACATCAATAATATCAATCTGAACCTAACTTGTTTGCATANCTTCGTGTCGCCACGAATCAATCGAGTTTTGAAGTTGATATAAAAAATTTGTAGAGTTTATGGATACACCTCGATAGTGCCTCAATATCACATCAATAATATCGATCTGAACCTAACTTGTTCGCATGTAATATTTTTCCCAAGTTCCTATGAAAAATTTGTTGTGAAAAATTTATTGTTTAAAAACTATTTATTTAGCATCAATTATTCTATTTGAAAAAAAATCATTTTTAAAATTATTGTTTATGAATAAATATATGAAATATCTTTCTATTTATATTTCAATTTGTGATGTTATAGATTTTTTTTCACCCATTTTAATTTTACATTTTAGATTTTACATTCTAATAAAATATATTAAATATTAATTTATCATGAAAAATTTGACTATTTGTACATATTGCCACATTTTCCAATAAAAAAAAATTTGAAAAAAATGGTGTCAATATTTGTACATATGGCAACATTCGTGGGTCCCACTGTCATACAGCCACGATGCGCGGCTGTGATCGGAGAGCGCACGCAGCACGTGCGCTATGCAATAATCGCTCCATGGGAGGAGATGCAATTCAACGGTCCGACCGAAAAACTATCCCAAACGGACCCTTAGTTAAATTAATTTCCTAACATTTTTATATATTTATTTTCTCGATCAATAATAATAATAATATTTTTGATGTAATGTTAATGATTTGAGTGGCATGCATGTAAATATGAATGTTTAGGTGCTATATATGTCAATACATAAGATTTGTGTGGTATGCATGTAAATGCCCCTTTTTAGTGGCTATAATTTGATTTCTGAGCAGTTTTTGTTGATTTTTTTTTTTCAGAAGATTTACATTCCTACCACTCAAATTCCTATGTATTTACATATGCAACACCTTAACAATGCATGAAAAGGTGTAAAAGTTCAAATGGTGGNTCAAATTCCTATGTATTTACATATGCAACACCTTAACAATGCATGAAAAGGTGTAAAAGTTCAAATGGTGGTGTTTTTCATATGATATGAAGATTTGCAGGTGTTACATTTGTAAATACATAGGAATTGGGTGGTATATATGTAAATGGCTCAGTTTGTACTAGAAAGGCTAAAATGATAATAAAGAGATATAACATCACAAAAAAGCAAGAAGATTTATATAAACTTGTGAAAATGATAGTCATATGTGCACNAGGAATTGGGTGGTATATATGTAAATGGCTCAGTTTGTACTAGAAAGGCTAAAATGATAATAAAGAGATATACCATCACAAAAAAGCAAGAAGATTTATATAAACTTGTGAAAATGATAGTCAAATGTGCAGCCCAAAAAGCATAAGAGAACCACATTCTTGTAGAATACAAGGACTAGACTGAGTAAAATAAATAACTTTCTTGATGCTCCAAAATGACACCATATGAGCTCTCTTTCTCTGGGAAAAATATTATATCAGGACTCCGAACGTAGCGCCACGTTCGGATTGCAATAGTTAGGAATATTCCGCTGTGTTACAGAAATATTTCATCTGCGTTATTTATAAAAAATGAAATATTATTCGATTATTTTACGTTGTTATTGGTTACTTGATTTGGGGCTGTGTTATTCGGCATATTCCTCGTGTTATTTCAATTTTCACTATGTTATTGGAATAACACAGTCCCAAATCAAGTAATGCGGGAGAATATTTCAATAAAACTTCAGCCTCAAATCAAGTAACGCGGGGAAATATTCCAATAACACCCCAAAACAATCAAATAACACCGTATCATACTCGAATAACACTTCATTTTTTACAAATAACGCGGACGAAATATTTCTGTAACACAGCGGGATATTCCCAACTATTGCAATCCGAACGTAGCGTTATTCGGAGTCCTGATGTAATATTTTTCTCTTTTTCTCTCTATTACTTAATATAAAGAAAAATTTACATATATACCGTACAATTATATGTATTTACATATCTAACTCCTAAAATTTAATATTTTTGCTTTTATACCATTTTATTTATGCTTGAAAAGATGTGTTTCACTTTTTAAAATTTAAGTTAGAATGGTATTTTTATGTGATATGAAGGTTTTTAGTGTTGCAAGTATAGAAAGTAAAAAATTTTGATGTTAGATATGTAATTGTGTGGTATATATGTACATGCTCCTAATACATATTGTCTCATCTTCAAAAAAATTTCCTTTTTAGAAGATTTACATACATACCACTCAATCCCCCATGTATTTACATATCTAACATCCAAAATTTCAGTTTTTACATGCATGAAAAGTTGTTTTTCACTCTTAAAAAGTTGAAGTGATGGTATTTTTTACATGATATAAGAGATTTGGATGGTGCATAAATATAAAAAAGCAAACTTCAGCTGTTAGATATGTAAATGGAAATCTATGTTTCAATTGACAATAATGTCCTCCATAACTTGTATTTTGAAGAAGAAAGCTAAAAATACAGAATAGACAATGACACATCACTTCAATTCATCCAATATAAGATATTCAAAAGATGATGAATAAGTTCATATATGCTGTATGCTCCATTGATGCTGTACATATTGCAGAATATCAGCTGATTTTATTCTCTATTTACTCCGAGAAGATGAAAAAAATAACAAAAACATGCTTTATGGTTGAACTTACTTGATTCATTTATCAAACAGATGTCTGCGCCTTCTGCCAGACTTGAAGTTCAAACTATAAGCTTCAACACAGACAACCTCATCGATCATATCCTTGAATATCGACCGCTCGATCGCCAACACAATGCCGGGCAATTCTCGTCCATAATCCGTCCAGTCCAATGGCGGCCGTCGAAGAATTTCCTCGCCGAATACATCTTCGTCATCCTCATCGCGGTCTTCGGTCTTCAAAGCCTCAGCTTGAAGCTGATCAATTTCAGAACACAGTTGTTTAAGCAGCTGTGTTCCGTTTCGAAGCTTTGCTTGGAGCTTCCATGGATGAGAGCTCAAACATGTTGGTTCGAGCTTCTGAATGAGAAGCTCATTAACAACATCAAACACGAGCTTTCGATGCAGCTTTTCGATGTCCAAATTATGATGGAGGAGAGAATTTTCGTCTGCGTTTTCGGGATTGGATGCATGGATGGATTTTGTGTGCTCGAGAACGAGGAAGAGGTCCGGGTTTATGGGGCGGTTTGAAGGAGCAATGGGGCCTGAGCCGAGGTCCATCATCAGAAGACCAGAGGCCAACAGTATTTCGGCGATATAACGGTGATTACGATTCTGTGTTTCGAATAATGATGTGATGTTGTGTGTTGTGGTTGAAGCTGTTGCAAAGGAAGAATGGAGTTCCTCGAGCTTCTGGAGCAGATTCCCAATGCTCTCAAGTTTCTTCTGATTGATCTCAGAATGAGTTTTGTGAGATTCAGAGGAGTTATTAATGCCTGTTCAAGGAATACATCATTAACATCCATGTTTTTAGAATTGTGATACATTACATTTTTAGGGAAATTTACATACATACCGCACAATTCTTATGTATTTACGTATTTAACAACCAAAGTTTGATGTTTACAGTTATAACATTTTGGTGTTATGAACCTATGATTAAAAGGTGTATTTCACTTCTGAGAAGATTATGATGTTGGTATTTTTTATGTGATGTTAAAGTTTGAATGTATGGATGTAAATTTACATATATATCACACAATTGTTATGTATTTAAATATTAGGCACCCAAAGTTTGAGATTTACACTTTTACCATTTTGGTGTCATAAACCTATAATAAAAATGTGTGTTCTACTTTTAAAAGGATAGGGATTGTGGTATTTTTGATGTGATGTTAAAACTTTAGTAGTATGCACGTAAGTTTACATCCATAACACACAATTCTTATATATTTACATATTTAACACCCAAAGTTTGATATTTATATTTATGCCACTTTGGTGTCATAAATTTATGATAAAAAGGTGTGTTTCGCTCTTAAGAAGACGGTGATGATGATATTTTCTATGTGACGTTAAGGTTTGAGTGATATGCATGTAAATTTACATGCTTGCATGCCGCACATTTTTTATGTATTTATATATCTAACACCCAAAATTTGATATTTATATTTATACCACTTTGGTGTCATAAACTTATGATAAAAAGGTGATATGAAAGATTTCGGTTCTATAAATGTAAGAAAGCAAAGTTAACGTGTTAGATATGTAAATACATAGGAATTGGGGGGTATGTATGTAAATGCCCCAAATAAAATAGCAAAATTAAGGATTTAAAGAGCCTGTTTCCACACCTTTAGATGAATTTGTACTTCTCTTCACCATTACTAAAGATGGAAGATCATCCTGATAAAATGTAGCATCTAGAACTGAGATTGGACTAGGCTGTTCTACAGCCACAACTCCAAGCGCTAAAGTGGAAGTTTGATCATCCAAACCAAGTGGAGAACTCTAAGAGCACAAGAAAAAAAACATATGTTAAGATTAATAAATCACATTTCAACTTCGAAATTAAAAAAAAAGGGAAATTTACATATGTAGCACACAATTCTTATGTATTTACATATCTTGCACCTATACTTTCATATTTACATATATATCACTTCGGGGCTTTAAAGCTATACATGCAATGATGCAAAGGTGTATTTCACTTTTAAAAAGTGTAATAGTGCTGTTGTTTTAGCTAATATGAAGAATTTGATTGGTATGTCTGTAAATATGAAACTTTAGGTGTGAGATATGTGAATACATAAGAATTGTGTGCGACGTATGTAAATGGCCCAAATAAAGATACATTCTTTACAAAAATACAATGCTTATTGCAGTAATGGCTGAGTCTGCAAAGATCCTAAATTTTCAAATTTCTATAACGGCTCTTTTTTTTTTTGAATGGAAAACATGTTCTAAGAAATAAATATTCTACTTTCACTTTTGTTGTGATTTTGAAAAGATTTGTACTGATCAAAATTAGTGCTGGTTGTTCAATACATAGAAAAAAATGATGGGTGGGTAATGTACATAAATGCCACTCAATTCTTATGTATTTACATATCTAACACCTACATTTATAGCACTTTGTTCCCATAAACCTATGCATGAAAATATGTACNATTACTAAAGATGGAAGATCATCCTGATAAAATGTAGCATCAAGAACTGAGATTGGACTAGGCTGTTCTACAGCCACAGCTCCAAGCGCTAAAGTGGAAGTTTGATCATCCAAACCAAGTGAAGAACTCTAAGAGCACAAGAAAAAAAACACATGTTAAGATTAATAAATCACATTTCAACTTCGAAATTAAAAAAAGAAGGGAAATTTACATATGTAGCACACAATTCTTATGTATTTACATATCTTGCACCTATACTTTCATATTTACACATATATATATATATCACTTTGGCACTTTAAAGCTATACATGCAATGATGCAAAGGTGTATTTCACTTTTAAAAAGTGTAATAGTTTGATTGGTATGTCTGTAAATAAGAAAGTTTAGGTGTGAGATATGTGAATACATAAGAATTGTGTGCGATGTATGTAAATGGCCCAAATAAAGATACATTCTTTACAAAAATACGCTGCTTATTGCAGTAATGGCTGAGTCTGCAAAGATCCTAAATTTTCAAATTTCTATAACGGCTCTTTTTTTTGAATGGAAAACATGTTCTAAGAAATAAATATTCTACTTTCACTTTTGTTGTGATTTTGAAAAGATTTGTACTGATCAAAATTAGTGCTGGTTGTTCAATACATAGAAAAAAATGATGGGTGGGTAATGTACATACATGCCACTCAATTCTTTTGTATTTACATATCTAACACCTACATTTATAGCACTTTGTTCCCATAAACCTAAGCATGAAAATATGTATTTAACCTTTAAAANTATATATATATATATATATATATATATATATATATATATATATATATATATATATATATATATAATGTTTAGCACTCACATTTATGCCACATATTTCATGCCTGCGGGAATTGTTGGGCTTTAGGAACGGCAAGAGGGCACTGGGAACGATATTAAATTCATGGCATTTATGCCACATAATTCTCAGCGGCCGGCGAAAATAAAAGTGAAAATGAAAGCTGAACGATGAGAACATGATTAATGGGATCTTCTTCGGAACTCTGATGTAAAAGAAAGTCGTCGCTGTCTTATTTAGTAGATGACCAATGAGACAATTTTTTGTGTTGTGGTGTAGAAGAAAGTCGCCCCCGTCCTACGTAGTAGATGAGCAACGAGATCTTTTTTCATGTTGCTGTGCAGAAAAACTCGTCCCCATCTCGCATAACAGGCGATCAACGAGATCCTCTTTCATGTTGCGACACAGAAGAAATTCATCCCCATTCTGCATAGACAATCAATGAGATGCTCCTCGTAGTAGACCTATGCTATCTTCTTTCACACTTTTGTTGGGCATTTTGATGGAGATGAAGAAATGCTAGAGTATTCCTGCCGCACTTTGAGGGGCAGATTTTTATGCTTCTGTGGTGATGTTAAATGTAAACTCGTGATTCAACAGTGTCGTAGTCATTTCGCCATAATTCATCACCATATATTTGATCACTCGAGTCAAATAATTTTGGATTTAGCCACAAGCACTCATGCTCATCTTCAACCAATTTCTCTAACATCTCTTTAAGATCTTCATCACTATCTAGGACTTCCTCCATATTTAAAGAACAAAATACATTCATTACCTCGCATCGTCACATGCCAAAGTTTCATTTCTCATTAAATTTCGCTATATCAATTTTGACGGGATGCATAACCACCTGATAAATCGTCTTTTCCACTGTCATAGTGGACTTTGAAGAAACTGACATCATGCTATCATCCATGACCCTCAATTCCAGAATATTTTCCTCCAAAAAAATTCATCTAACAAAACATTTAGAAAAAAGAAACATAAAAAACATATGCTTGAAAAAGAAAAAAAAAAATCAGAAAATAAAAATTTTGTCTTTTTTGTTCCTGAAATTCCGTTTTTTTTTTTCAAAATTCCTTTTTACAAATATTTTCTTTTTTTTTTCTTAAAAAAATTCCCTTTAAAATTCATTTTTCTTCCACAATTCCTTTCATTTTCCTAATTTTTAAAAAAACTTATTTCTTAAAAAATCTTTCCTATCGACTTCCCCAAAATCTTCTCCACTAGGCAACGGCAAAGGAGTATGAAAATATTCCTTCTACATTCCCTCAATCAATCCTCCCTGAGACTCCTGCCACCTTTTCCCGCCAGACCTCATCGAACCGCCGCTCGAACCGCCGCCGGACCAAAGCCCACCGGATGAGCTCGCAAGGGTCGTTGGAACTGTCGAAGCAATCACGTCGAACCACCTGTTACAAAAATCACCGGCAACACCTGCCAGATTTGCTGTTACCTATTCTGAGACACACAATCCAATCATTGTCGTTCAATCACAAACTGAAAACCACACACTAATATCAATTGCTATAAATTCAAACAACAATAATTAAACACAAAGATTTACGTGGTTCGGCATTAAGTCGATTCGTTTATATCCGCGATGAGGAGGGAGATTTCACTAGCACCGAATGAGAGAAAGAAAGAACGACGTACGATTACATATCAACACTTCTCAACATAATCAGCTCTCATGAATACTAAATCCTTTTTTATCAAGGAGGACTAAGACATATAAGTAAATAAAAATAAAAGAAAAAAATACCTAATTACAATAAAAATAAATAATGTCATAAATACAACAAACGGAGCACTTTAGCAGTGTAGCAAAGAGAATGAAGGAGGGATTCACATGAATCCTGTAACTGGGATGATCGACGACTCTATCGTGATCGAGAGAGAGAGAGAGAGAGAGAGAAGTGGAAAGGGTGGCTTGAAAATGAGGGCTTTGTCACTTGGGAAGAAGAACAATGAAGTAAGTGGAAGACTTCGTGTCGCTACGAATTAATCGAGTTTTGAAGTTGCTATAAAAAATTTGTAGAGTCTATGGATACACCTCGATAGTGCCTCAATATCACATCAATAATATCGATCTGAACCTAACTTATTCGCATGTAATATTTTTCTTAAGTTCGAAAGTTGCTATGAAAAATTTGTTGTGAAAAATTTATTGTTTAAAAACTATTTGTTTAGCATCAATTATTCTATTTGAAAAAAAACATTTTTAAAATTATTATTTATGAATAAATATCTGAAATATCTTTCTATTTATATTTCAATTTGTGATGTTATAGATTTTTATTTTCAATCATATTTTTTTTTAAATTATTATTATTTTTTCACCCATTTTAATTTTACATTTTAGATTTTACATTCTAATAAAATATATTAAATATTAATTTATCATGAAAAATTTGACTATTTGTACATATGGCCACATTTTCCAATTAAAAAAAATGAAAAAAATGGTGCCAATATTTGTACATATGGCAACATTCGTGGGTCCCACTGTCATACAGCCGCGATGCGCGGCTGTGATCGGAGAGCGCACGCAGCTCTGCCTGCGTTCTTCGCACGCAATAATCGCTCAATGGGAGGAGATGCAATTCAACAATCCGACCGAAAAACTATCGCAAACCGACCGTTAGTTAAATTAATCTCTTAACATTTTTATATATTTATTTTCTCGATCAATAATAATAATGATATTTTTGATGTAATGTTAATGATTTGGGCGGTACGCATCTAAATATGAATGTTTAGGTGCTATATATGTCAGTACATAAGAATTGTGTGGTATGCATGTAAATGCCCCTTTTTATTGATTTTTTTTTTCAGAAGATTTACATCCATACCACTCAATTCCTATGTATTTACATATGCAGCACCTTAACAATGCATGAAAAGGTGTAAAAGTTAAAATGGTGGTGTTTTTTTACATGATATGAAGATTTGAGTGGTATAAATGCAAAAAAAGTAAATTACAGGTGTTACATATGTAAATACATAGGAATTGGGTGGTATATATGTAAATGGCTCTCTTTTATTCAGAGTTTGTGCTAGAAAGGATAAAATGATAATAAAGAGATATACCATCACAAAAAAGCAAGAAGATTTATATAAACTAGAGAAAATGATGGTCATATGTGCATCCCAGAAAGCACAAGAGAACCACATTCTTGTAGAATACAAGGACTAGACTGAGTAAAATAAATAACTTTCTTGATGCTCCAAAATGACACCATATGAACTCTCTTTCTCTCGGAAAAATATTACATCAGGACTCCAAACGTAGAGCTGTGTTCGGATTGCAATAGTTAGGAATATCCCGCTGTGTTACAGAAATATTCCATCTGAGTTATTTGCAAAAAAATGAAATGTTATTTGAGTATTATATGGTGTTATTCGATTATTTTGCGTTGTTATTAGAATATTCCCCTGCTTTACATGATTTAGGGCTGTTATTCGGCATATTACTCATGTTATTTCAATTTCCACTATGTTATTAGAATAACACGGTCTCAAATCAAGTAACGCGGGAGAATGTTCCAATAAAACTTCAGCCCCAAATCAAGTAACGCAGGGGAATATTCTAATAACACCCCAAAATAATCAAATAACACCGTATAATACTCGAATAACACTTCATTTTTTACAAATAATACGGATGAAATATTTCTGTAACACAACAGAATATTCCTAACTATTGCAATCCGAACGTAGCGCTACGTTCGGAGTCCTGATATAATATTTTTCTCTTTTTCTCTCTCTCTATTACTTAATATAAAGGAAAATTTACATATATACCGTACAATTATATGTATTTACATATCTAACACCTAAAATTTAATATTTTTACCTTTATACCATTATATTTATGCTTGAAAAGATGTGTTTCACTTTTTAAAATTTAAGTTAGAATGGTATCTTCTATGTGATATGAAGGTTTTTAGTGTTGCAAGTATAGAAAGTAAAAAATTTAGATGTTAGATATGTAATTGTGTGGTATATATTGTCTCATCTTCAAAAAAATTTAATTTTTAGAAGATTTACATACATACCACTCAATCCCCCATGTATTTACAGATCTAACATCCAAAACTTCAGTTTTTACATGCATGAAAAGTTAAAAGTTGAAGTGATGGTATTTTTTACATGATATAAGAGATTTGGATGGTGCATAAAGATAAAAACTAAACTTCAGCTGTTTTATATGTAAATGAAAATCCATGTTTCAATTGACAATAATGTCCTCCATAACTTGTATTTTGAAGAAGAAAGCTAAAAATACAAAACAGACAATGACACATCACTTCAATTCATCCAATATAAGAAATTCAAAAGATGATGAATAAGTTCATATATGCTGTATGCTCCATTGATGCTGTACATATTGCAGAATATCAGCTGATTTTATTCTCTATTTACTCCCAGAAGATTAAAAAAAGTAACAAAAATATGCTTTATGGTTGAACTTACTTGATTCATTTATCAAAAAGATGTCNCGAGAAGATGAAAAAAATAACAAAAACATGCTTTATGGTTGAACTTACTTGATTCATTTATCAAACAGATGTCTGCGCCTTCTGCCAGACTTGAAGTTCAAACTATAAGCTTCAACACAGACAACNCGAGAAGATGAAAAAAATAACAAAAACATGCTTTATGGTTGAACTTACTTGATTCATTTATCAAACAGATGTTTGCGCCTTCTGCCAGACTTGAAGTTCAAACTATAAGCTTCAACACAGACAATCTCATCGATCATATCCTTGAATATCGACCGCTCGATCGCCAACACAATGCCGGGCAATTCTCGTCCATAATCCGTCCAGTCCAATGGCGGCCGTCGAAGAATTTCCTCGCCGAATACATCTTCGTCATCCTCATCACGGTCTTCGGTCTTCAAAGCCTCAGCTTGAAGCTGATCAATTTCAGAACACAGTTGTTTAAGCAGCTGTGTTCCGCTCCGAAGCTTTGCTTGGAGCTTCCATGGATGAGAGCTCCAACATGTTGGTTCGAGCTTCTGAATGAGAAGCTCATTAACAACATCAAACACGAGCTTTCGATGCAGCTTTTCGATGTCCAAATTATGATGGAGGAGAGAATTTTCGTCTGCGTTTTCGGGATTGGATGCATGGATGGATTTTGTGTGCTCGAGAACGAGGAAGAGGTCCGGGTTTATGGGGCGGTTTGAAGGAGCAATGGGGCCTGAGCCGAGGTCCATCATCAGAAGANAAGCTCATTAACAACATCAAACACGAGCTTTCGATGCAGCTTTTCGATGTCCAAATTATGATGGAGGAGAGACTTTTCGTCTGCGTTTTCGGGATCGGATGCATGGATGGTTTTTGTGTGCTCAAGGACGAGGAAGAGGTCCGGGTTTATGGGGCGGTTTGAAGGAGCAATGGGGGCTGAGCCGAGGTCCGTCATCAGAAGGCCAGAGGCCAACAGTATTTCGGCGATATAACGGTGATTACGATTCTGTGTTTCGAATAATGATGTGATGTTGTGTGTTGTGGTTGAAGCTGTTGCAAAGGAAGAATGGAGTTCCTCGAGCTTCTGGAGCAGATTCCCAATGCTCTCAAGTTTCTTCTGATTGATCTCAGAATGAGTTTTGTGAGATTCAGAGAAGTTATTAATGCCTGTTCAAGGAAAACATCATTAACATCCATGTTTTTAGAATTGTGAAAGTTTGATGTTTATAGTTATAACATTTTGGTGTTATGAACCTATGATTAAAAGGTGTATTTCATTTCTGAGAAGATTATGATGTTGGTATTTTTTATGCGATGTTAAAGCTTGAGTGTATGGATGTAAATTTACATATATATCATACAATTGTTATGTATTTAAATATTAGGCACCCAAAGTTTGAGATTTACACTTATACCATTTTGGTGTCATAAACCTATGATAAAAATGTGTGTTCTACTTTTAAAAGGATAGGGATTGTGGTATTTTTGATGTGATGTTAAAACTTTAGCAGTATGCACATAAGTTTACATCCATAACACACAATTCTTATATGTTTACATATTTAAGACCCAAAGTTTGATATTTATATTTATGCCACTTTGGTGTCATAAATTTATGATAAAAAGGTGTGTTTCGCTCTTAAGAAGACAGTGATGATGATATTTTCTATGTGACGTTAAAGTTTGAGGGGTATGCATGTAAATTTACATGCATGCATGCCACACAATTTTTATGTATTTATATATCTAACACCCAAAGTTTGATATTTATATTTATACCACTTTGGTGTCATAAACTTATGATAAAAAGGTGTGTTTCGCATTTAAGAAGACGGTGTATTATATGTGCTCAACTATGAACTTACTTTAATGTTATTTTCAGTTTCCATGATTGAATTAGATTTCTTTCTATATAATACAATAAGATTGCTATAACAATTTCTAAACAGAACATAAAACTATATGATTAAATAAAAGGAAGATTTACATACATACCATACCAATCAATTCTTATGTATTTACATATCTAACACCTTTCCTTCAACTGTTACAAAAATACCACCTTATGTTTGCATGAAAAGGCGTATTCCACTTTTCAAAAGTTAAAACTATGTCATTTTTAATGTGATATGAAAGATTTCGATGGTATAAATGTAAGAAAGCAAAGTTTACGTGTTAGATATGTAAATACATAGGAATTGGGAGGTATGTATGTAAATGCCCCAAATAAAATAGCAAAATTAAGGATTTAAAGAGCCTGTTTCCACACCTTTAGATGAATTTGTACTTCTCTTCACCATTACTAAAGATGGAAGATCATCCTGATAAAATGTAGCATCAAGAACTGAGATTGGACTAGGCTGTTCTACACCCACAGCTCCAAGCGCTAAAGTGGAAGTTTGATCATCCAAATCAAGTGGAGAACTCTAAGAGCACAAGAAAAACATATGTTAAGGCTAATAAATCACATTTCAACTTCGAAATTAAAAAAAAAAGGGAAATTTACATATGTAGCACACAATTCTTATGTATTTACATATCTTGCACCTATACTTTCATATTTACATATATATATCACTTTGGCACTTTAAAGCTATACATGCAATGATGCAAGTGCTGTTGTTTTAGCTAATATGAAGAATTTGATTGGTATGTCTGTAAATATGAAAGTTTAGGTGTGAGATATGTGAATACATAAGAATTGTGTGAGACGTATGTAAATGGCCCAAATAAAGATACATTCTTTACAAAAATACGCTGCTTATTGCAGTAATGGCTGAGTCTGCAAAGAACCTAAATTTTCAAATTTCTATAACGGCTCTTTTTTTTGAATGGAAAACAAGTTCTAGGAAATAAATATTCTACTTTCACTTTTGTTGTGATTTTGAAAAGATTTGTACTGATCAAAATTAGTGCTGGTTGTTCAATACATAGAAAAAAATGATGGGTGGGTAATGTACATACATGCCACTCAATTCTTATGTATTTACATATCTAACAGCTACATTTATAGCACTTTGTTCCCATAAACCTATGCATGAAAATATGTATTTAACCTTTAAACAAGTAAATAATGGCGGTATTTTTGAGGTAAAATCAAAGATTTGAGCGGTATGCTTGTAAATAGGAATGTTTAGGTGTCAGATATGTAAATGCATAAAAATTGTAAAGTATGTATGTAAATACCCCATAATGGATTTAACAAGTTTCAACATTTTTTTTTAAAGCATTTTCTAACTTCAAGCAACCACATGGAGCCAAATATGAATTGTTATGACATAAAGAATAGAAATTAGAATCCAAATTCTGACACACAAACCTTTTGAGCTCCCTGCTCAGGGCAAGCAAAGCTCTCTGCTAGTGTATCTTCTATACCTGATCTCTGAGTCAACTCATCTCTCTGCTGACTCGTAGTGGGTCGGCGTCGAAGCTTGCTTCTCGGAGACATTGACTCAGATGGTTGCTTATTTGTTGACACGTTCTGATGCTTTCTCAAATCAGATGAAGTAACCGAAGAACGAATTCTACTTTCAACTTCAAGCTTTCTCTGCTGTAATCTAGGACTCAGTGAGTTTGATGATTTGTCATTTTTCTCCCTTGAAGATTGCTGAGTCTTAGATAAACCAAACTCAGTTCTTATTCGACCATTTTCTTCGTTCTTTCTGTAAATCATAGAACTTGTTCTTGGACTGCAGTCTCTTCCCAAATTGCTACTAAAAGGCTCCTTCTTTTTCTCCATAACCTCATTAGTTCTCAGTCTCTGAATTCTGCTCAAACCATGCAAATGAACAACAGAAGTTGCGGTGAAATCGGATCTGTTGAGAGATTTCGCAGGTTTCATGATTACAATAGGTGAATCATATGCTTTTTTAGTACTATTTCCTATTGTTGAGGCCGGGAGAGCTGGTTTCCGGGCAATGGGAGATCTGAGATCTTCTTGATTCCTCGTCGGAATGAATTTTGGTGAAGATAGTTGCTCGTTCTTCTTCGATTCGAGCAAGCCCTTCGTCTGTATGGCATCCAAAATTTGCTTAAGTGCCCTTAGATCCTTGCTTGCATGATTAAACTCAATCTCCTTCAATCTCTTCTCAATTTCACCATAAACAGACTCCGACTGCTGCTTCGATCCGTTCTGCGTAACATGAAGCCTCTCCTTCTTCTTCTTCTTCCAAGGAGCAGTTTCCATTGTTGTCTTTGCAGGATTCTTTACAGAGTGTTTAGTAAGATCCTTTTGAAAGCTCCTCGAGGATTCGAAAGGCGTTCTCGCATCGTTCGAGCAATTTATTACCTTATTCTTCATGGCGCCTACTTGTTCTTCATGATTTGAGCTTAATGTAGGCATGGCTTCCAATCCCATTAATTTGGCAACAACACTAGGAGCACTTGTCTTACTTCCAAAGTCTCTTTGACCATAGTTAGATATCTTCATGGAACTCTCCCTACTATCCAAAGAAAGCCTTGGGAGCTCTTTAAGTTTCAAATTCGATCTACAATTGGTTGATATTTCTCTCCCATCGTAGGAAAAGCGAGAATTCAAAGCAGCTTCTTTCGCTTCGAAGGTCCATGGAGCTTCTTTGAGCTTCATAAGGACCCTAAATGACTCATTGAGATCCAAAGTTGATCTTAACTTCGTTCCGTCGATCCCATCANGGAAAAGCGAGAATTCAAAGCAGCTTCTTTCGCTTCGAAGGTCCATGGAGCTTCTTTGAGCTTCATAAGGACTCTAAATGATTCATTGAGATCCAAAGTTGATCTTAACTTCGTTCCGTCGATCCCATCGATCACATAAGATCCATCTCCTGATTTAGATAGCTGAATTGGCCTTGGAGAATCTATGGAGCTCAGTACAGGCTGCTTGAACTCCTGTTGGTATGAGGTTTTCCCTGATAGACTTTGAGATTCCTTTTTTACAGATTTATCCTGAAGATTTGATTTATTACAGTCAATGGATGAAAATGATGAACAAGTTGAGGATGAGAAGGATGTTCTCGATGACTCCATTGACATTCTTTGGTTTTCACATAAATTTTTCTCCTGAAAGGGGAAATTTTTTATCATAAATCTTCATAGCTAGAGTGAATAATTTAGAAAAATGAAAATCTTACCAGAGATAATTGAGGTGAGGGTGCAACATTAGCTGTTGCAGGATTGCTGACATTATTTGCATAGGAGTTTCCTGTAAAATTAAAAAAAAATAAAAAAATAATAATAAAATTATAAGCTTAAGAATGAAAAGTTTGCCTCCTTAAATTCACACTAAAAAAGTTGGATTAATTATCAAATCATAATAGATTTACATAAACAATGATTGAAAACAAGAAAAAATTACAAAAAGTGAACAAATCAATAGTTATATGAGTTTTAAAAGGAAGAAGAAGAAGATGATGATGATGACAAACAAACCTGAAGTAATATCCTTAAAATTACGCCCTTTAAGCCTCCTTCCACCAAGCAGATTTTGTCGATCAAAGATTTGAAAGATTCCAGTCATGCATCCAATTTTCTTCTGCAACTCAGAATTTTCTTCACTAAATGTGTGCCAAAATTTTGCAGACATTTGTTCAATTTCTCAGCCAAACAACTCGCCACAGAGAAAAGGATGGAGCAGCTGCTCCTTAAAATGCCCGCCCTAAGCTTCTGATTTATCCCCAAATCCAAAATCTAGGGTTTCGGAGCTNCATTTGTTCAATTTCTCAGCCAAACAACTCGCCACAGAGAAAAGGATGGAGCAGCTGCTCCTTAAAATGCCAACCCTAAGCTTCTGATTTATCCCCAAATCCAAAATCTAGGGTTTCGGAGCATCAGCACTAAAACACTTCGGTAAACCCTATGAAACACCGGCAAGAAATACGAAAAATGTCTCTAAAATCTCTGCGCATTAAATCAAATCCGCTCTATTACCAAACATTTCAAATCAGTCCAGGTCAATTTGAAGCTGAAATTGGAGTGAAGCTCATTACAGCAGGAAGTTTTCGCCTTCAAAAATTCCTCAATAAGGTGGAGAAATAAATATTTTCCATACATGGGTATCATTCCCAATCGCGTAAAGAAGACAACTTGGAAATGTACAGAACCAGAAATCTCTCTCAAATTGACTCAGACCTCCATTACTAAAGAAAAGGGAAGGCTTTTCTCAGTTAAACAAACAAGGACCAACCAGAAGGGAAGAGAGCAGCTTAATGGGTGTTGAACAACATGTAAGAGAAGAGTGAAACGCCAAAATCGAATCTTTGCTGCACCAAGCAGTGAGAACAGGAAGGAGGGTTCCTAATAAACTGAGAAAAACCATGAATTCAATAAAGAATGAGAGAGATGATGACTCTATGAGCCATTGGGGGAAAGTGTGGGGAGGTTTTTATTGCGGTAAGAAGACTCACTGTGAGAGGAGAGAGAGAGAGAGAGGAGGAGGAGGAGGAAGGGAAAGATGAAAAATAATGGAGAGAGAGAAGAGGGACAGAGGCATCATGGTGGCATCACAGAATACCATGTGGGGTGATTATTATGGGTGGGTCTAATGTTGTCCACAAGGACATGTGATGGATGTCAGAAGTTAGATGAGAGAAGAGGATTGTGAGCTTTTTAAGCTATGTAAGAAAGCCTTCAAGAATTGATGCTTTCACATTGTCATTTTCTTCTTTGAATTGTGTGA
>JXCR01097990.1:458081-471322 GCA_002079205.1 Phalaenopsis hybrid cultivar | reverse complement strand
ACTGAACAAATTCTATTAATAAAATAAAATAAAATAAAATAAAAGCCAAATAATTTCACAAATTTAATAGGTTAAATGTATATCATTTCAAACACATTTTATTTTTGAATTAAATCTCAAATGCCTAATTTCAGAATGCCTAATTTCCTTTTGAAATTCTCTTCGAGTTCGAGTTCACCGCCTACTATTTTGTAATTAGAGATCAAGATCGAGTTCACCACCTCTACGATCGAGATCTAAAAATCTCTGGTTATTCGAATTTTGAATCAGATAAACTTATCAAAGATTTTAGTTTACTCTGATATTCTCCTAACACTTTGATTTTCAATTTTGAATCCGATTCTCACACTTATTAATTGGGGTATATATTTGTTGTTAAATAGTTTTGAGTCTATGAAGTTTTATGAACTCTAATTAGATTTTACTGCATTCATAATTTTACTTTTCTTAATCCATGCATATTTTATATGTGTTGGGTCCTATACTCAAGATATTATTGTTACTTTCATTATTTTGTTAATTTTTTTAATTTCTATTATGAATGAGATATTGTATTATTACATGAATGAGATATTGCATTATTGCATGTTTGTTTGTAACTTCTCTTAAACATTTTTTATAGAGTAGATGATCAATTCATTTGAGCTACAACAAAAGAATATGGTGTATTTATTCTCTACAAAATATAAATTATTATTAAAAAAATAGCAGAATAATTCATATGACACAAAAAAATTTCACCAATTTCATTTAACAATTAATTTTAAAAGCATTTTCATTTTGGTTTTTAAATGCGATTTTAGTTTTTGATCAAAATTTAATCTTTAAATTTTAATGCAAATTGGAAACNATGAATGAGATATTGCATTATTGCATGTTTGTTTGTAACTTCTCTTAAACATTTTTATAGAGTAGATGATCACTTCATTTGGACTACAACTAAAGAATGTGGTGTATTTATTCTCTACAAAATATAAATTATTATAAAAAAAAAAGCAGAATAATTCATATGACACCAAAAAATTTCACCAATTTCATTTAAGCATTAATTTTAAAAGCTTTCATTTTGGTTTTTAAGATGCGATTTTAGTTTTTGATCTAAATTTAATCTTTAAATTTTAATGCAAATTGGAAAGTCTGAATTTTGTAGTATTATTAATCTTTTGTTGAATGAGAGAATGGAAAGATAATTGTTTTCTTAACGAAATTTCATATAAAATCTAATCTAGTATTCATAAATAACTATAACAATTATTCAAAACTTTAATCTTTCTGGAGAAGTTAAATAATTAAAATTACACTCTTATTTACAGAATTGGTCCCTATAACCTACATATAACCTCCATGTAACATACATGTACCTTCTAGTAAGTTTCACACTTCTGTTTTCATATATTTGTAGGTTACAGGTGAATTACATGTATGTTACAGGGAGGTTACAGGGGGTGTAACGCAAATATAACCCCCCAATACCCTCTGAATAACATCTCTCACGTACGCAGCGCTGCATACTGCTTACGTACGCAGATTTTTTTCCAAAATTCCTAATCCTCTCGTTCTCACTCTCACAACGTCTTCTTTCTGACGTGATTTTAGTGCGGCCAAGAAAAAAATTTAAAATAAAAGATTTCATTAATATAAATAAAAAAGGTGCAATTACAAACCGACCATCCAAAACTGACTACTTACAAATCAACCACCCTGTTTTATCAATTGTTTAAATTCTCACTCAAATATTAAACCCCCAACCCATTTTTTTCATTGTTTTCAAATTNCGACCATCCAAAACTGACTACTTACAAATCAACCACCCTCTTTTATCAATTGTTTAAATTCTCACTCAAATATTAAACCCCCAACCCATTTTTTCCTCTTTTTTTTCAAATATTTAATAATTTAATTGGGACAAGCATAAATAAATCTGTTGGACAGTTAAGAAAAACATATGCACGTAATTTATAAATGTCAATATTTTAGCAGGCCTGTATGTAATTATTTCTAGAAAAAATATTAATCAGCNAACGAAATTTCATATAAAATCTAATCTAGTATTCATAAATAACTATAACAATTATTCAAAACTTTAATCTTTTTGAAGAAGTTAAATAATTAAAAATACACTCTTATTTACAGAATTGGTCCCTATAACCTACATATAACCTCCCTGTAACCTACATGTACCTTCTAGTAAGTTTCATACTTCTATTTTCATATATTTGTAGGTTACAAGTGGGTTACATGTATGTTACAGGGAGGTTACAGAGGGTATAACACAAATATAACCCCCCAATACCCTCTGAATAACCTCTCTCACGTACGCAGCGCTGCATACGGGTTACGTATGAATTTTTACATTTATATACACCCAAAATTTTCATATCACATCAAAAATACAACTGTTTTAACTTATTAAGTGAAATACACATTTTCATGCACGGATTAGGTGACAAATATATAAAAAATTGAAGTTTTTCGGCGTAAGATATTTGAATACATAGAAATTAAGTGGTAGGTGCAGATCATATTTAAAATTACACTAAAGTATTTGACTTCACCCGCAATTGGAGCAATAATGTAGATCAGCTACTAATATCCTTTCTTACTGTCAATAACCAATTTCCTGCTTCAAGAAAAAGTAATACATGTATACAAATGAATTTAAAAAAAAACATTTTATACATATTAAGTAGTGTACATTGACAATGACATTTAACATATGGTATAGTTGACACATTTCGTCTTTCTAAAATTGAATTCAAATGCATTTTAAGGTAGCAGTATAAATTTTAAATATTACACGTAAAAAATTTAATTATCATACTAACACACTATTAACAGGCTTAATAAATCTTGTTGTTGCTGGGCCTAAATGAAGCTCTCACTCACTCCCTTGTCACCATCATCCCGTCTTAGCCTTGAGAAAAAATTTACGCCGTCATGCATATATCCAAACTACAGACGTAATATTTTATCTTCCACCTCACCGTTGACACAGACACATAGCTCACACTCGCAATCTCATTCTCGTACCAAAATAACCAGCTCCTGGGGTCGGTTCCCCCACCCTCTTTGGAGGAAAAATTAAATGCGGATAGGGTAAGTGCATATTTAATGGTTTTATGGCGTGATGATATCCGTTACAATAACACCACAATACTACTAATTTGCACGTATGTTATTCACACAACATATTTTCTCATACATTGGCATATATTGCTCCTATCAGTAAAACCTCAAATGTGGAGAAATAAAGAAGTCATGAAAATTGCTAGTATTAATTTTTGGATAAGAAGGTGCATTTTATTTTTTTAAACGTTAAATTAATGATATTTTTATATCATATGAAATATTTGTGTGGTATAAAGGTAAAAGATAAAGTTTAGGTGTTAAATATGTAATACATAGGAATTTGGAGGTATGCATTTAACAATTTAAATTGAATTAAATTAAATTGAGTTAAATAAAATATTTTAAATTTGAATTAATTTAATTTAATTTAATTGCCTAAAAAAATTTTAAAATGAAAATTAAAATAATATCTTTCTGATTTTTGACTTTTAATTCCAATTAATTGTACAAAATAAGTGAAAAAAAAATTAGCGAGATACCACACAATTTTTATGTATTTAGATATCTAATATACCTAAACTTTTGACATACCCTCCAATTCTTTCACATCACATTAAAAATATTAATGTTTTGATTAAATAATTTTTTTTCCTTCATAGAATATCGCATATAAGTCAAAATTGAAGGTTAGGTGTTATACATGTAAATACGTAAGATTTTATTTGTTTGCACGTAAATCTTTCTACAAAATAAAAAATGCCGCCACCCTTGCTCCATTCCAAGCTCCAAGCAGACCGACAACAAAGCAAATGGTGTGTATATATATATATATATAANATGGTGTGTATATATATATATATATATATATATATAATTTTTTAATGAAATTAATGAAATTATTTCTGTCATGTCACTATTTTTAATAATAATTTATATTTTTTATAAAATACATACACCACATTCTTTAATTATAGCCTAGTTGAATTGGTCATTCACTCTATGAAAATATTTAAGAGAAATTACAAATGAACATGCATATGATTCTCTTGAAAGACTAAACTGAGAGATTAAAAAATATAATTTACAAATTGCTATAATTAGAAGTGAAAATTAACTAAATAAACTAATATTTTATGATCAACAAATTATATGCGAGTCATGAAACAATGCAATATGTATCATATTCTTAATAGAAAAGTAGAAAATTAACAAAATAATGAATGCAATTATCACATCTTGAGTATAAGACCCAACACTTATTAAATATGCATGAATTAAAAAAAATAAAAATGATGAATGCAACAAAGCCTAATTAGAGTTTGTTTTTCGTTCATTTTTCTCCTTTTTTTTTATTTTAAAAGGAGTCGTCAGCTTGTCGATCGTCGTATACTTCCCCCATTCGAATAAATCTCCCTCCCGAACCATATAAATGATTCGAAGAAGAGATGAATCAAATAAGAAGGGGATGTGACAAACAAGAGAAAAAGTAAAACGTGGAGAGTCTACGTGCGATAAACCTTGCAAGGATATGTCAAGAATGTCCGCCCAAACAAGATCAAGCGGATGCACCTTAAACCAATATCCGCAAAAGAAGTATCTACGTAGACTACCCATAGTCAGAGAGGCAGGTGTATGTACTTGTTCTGGGGTCAAGAGCACTCCCAGGGAATACTCTCGACGGGGTATAGACAATCAAATGAAGGTTATTCCGTATACATCTTGGGGGATACCCAAGAATACTCTCGATAAAAGGAGTTTCGCTTCATATTATCATAAAGAAGATTATTCCGGATGGGAACAGTCCTGATACTTCAAAGCTCACGTTAAGTCGTCGGGCAGAGAGAGAGTCTCTCACATCCCAAATGGGTAATGGCTAATCAGCACACGGGGCCCATGGACTAACCTAAATTATCTTGACGGGGATATCCGAACACGTCAGAGCACTTTCGGGTCATAAGGGCAGAGGACAAATCGTCGTATCCCGAATGGGCGGCAACTCATCAATATCGAGTCATCAAGGTGATATTAATGAAGTCAAGGAGCGATAGGGCTCAAAAGGCTCAACAAAAAGGAATGTAGAGTGATCCTAAAAGGTAGAGGTAACTGGGTCGGGGTACCACGGGCCTGTCATCCACAACTACTAGAACCCTATGTCTACCTGGTCGTGAAGGTAGTCAACCCAACACGTCCTGAAATCCCTGGTCAGCAATCCGTAAATTGCATTATCCATGAGAACCTCGATAGCCTTAAGGTCAAAGGAAAGACACTTTATCCTATGACTACAAGCTGAAGCTCCAAGAGGTGAGACTTATACCTCGCGAAAATAGCAAGGATGCCTCGGGAAAGAAAGAGAAAGTGGAGGTTCAGCTACAAAGCTGGAAACGCTCTAAATAAAAGGACTTACACCCTGTTTGGGTCGGGGAGCCTTCTAACACCCTAGGCGCACTAGACAACCACCTATATGAAGGTATGTTGAGCCAGTCAGGTTGGAAAAGTACGGGGACTCCTCATCGGGACATAAAAACATTAATGCAGTTATCTAGAATGATCCTAAGTATCGTGGTGGCCCTATTAATATATGCAGGAAAGTAAAAGTTATAATTTTTAAATATTGAATTTTTTTAATCCTAATTTTTAATTATCTTGAATATTTTATTTAGGATTTTGTAGAAAATTACAATTTTAGAATCCTTAATGTTAATTATCTTGAAGATTTTATTTTAGGATTTTTGTAGAAAAAATTAAAATTTTAGGGTCCTTAATGAGCCTATATTGTATCGTGAAATCCCAGATAAAACACAGAAAGAAAACAAAGAAAAACACATTCAAATGCAGACATAGAACATGATGTAAAGAAAACAAAACAAGTCAAATCAAAATAATAAATAGATCAGTGCTGCTGGGTCGGCAACATACCCCAGAAAAGAGAAAGGGTGGCCGGACTCCGCATATACATGTCCGGTCCTAATTTTATACATTAATATAAAATGCAGACTTAAGATACGGGGCACGAGCATCTGCTCCTGATCCCCATTCGCGTGGTTCCCCCACTGTCTCGAAACCCGTTCTCGTATCTTATTTTTGCTACAGGACTCTTTTAGACTCTAAAAATATATAGAGAAAAGAAAAAGACTCAATCCTGCATGAAAACAAGTGTCAGTGGAAAAACTCACATGCACATAATGTATCATGAGCCATGCCTTAAAAGTGGGGGGAGCTAATAGCACCTGCAAGCAAAAGGGTCAAAAATCATTACTTGCTCCCCCTCATAGCGATACCTGTGTGTGTGTGTATGAAAATTGGCATGGCTCCCTGCAGAAGAACGCCCTAACACACTACCACACATATGCAACATGCAGTCACACCACAAACACAATGCAAAAGAAAGATACATGGCTAGGGCAACCAATCCAACAGAGAACAAAAGCCAAGTATCAAAAAGACTACTTAATATCTTAAGTTCTAGCCTAGCACACCATCTAACGAAAAGTGCATCAACCTAGTATCTAAGTGTGGGGTAAGTTTTGGTATAATATAACTTTGACGGGGTCTTCATGTCGGCCCCATCCTAAAAATCTGAAGGATCTAAAGGGTGTCACGAAGAACGGTGACGCAAGTTAGATCTATTAGATATTTAGCACAGTCATACTTGTGTCAATCCCGATGACTTAACTCGCATTGCTCACTGGGATCAACCCAGCAAGTAATGCTCGTTAAGGCATCACGACCAACACAGGGTCACTGTCCTAACGAACCTAGCTCGCTATCCATGCAAATATGCAAACGCAAATGCTAATGCAGGAAAATCATAACATATAAGTAGTGACAAAGAGTATGCCATGAAGGCAGTGACTCTTAGGAATGGGCATGCCGTAGTGTCAGGGGCCCAAAAAGAGGCTATACCAGTAAGACAGTGACGAGGAGATGGGCATGTCGTAACGGCAGGCTCCCGAAAAGAGGGTATATCGGTAAGGTATTGACCTAGAAGTAGGCATGTCGTTGCGGCAGGGGCCCGAAAAAAGTGTATGCCTGTAAGGCAGTGCCCGGAGGTAGGCATGTCGTAGCGGCAGGGACCCAAAAAGAAGGTATGCCAGCAATGCAGTGACCCGAAAGTATGCAACTCAAGTAGATGATATCGATCATGCAAACAAACATTTACATGCACATATGCAAAGGAGCAAGTGGTAGGTCGATCGGGATGGAGCATCCGGTCAAACCAAAGTATTGTGCCAACCGGACCGGGGTAGCCGGCTAAAGCACAATTGATGTGACCGGTTCGGGATAACCAATCGAGGCACAAGTGGTGTCGGTGCAGGTGTAAGTGCAAGGTGCAAGGTGCAAGTGCAATTGTGTATATGACACACAATATGTAACAATGTAAGACACACATATGCAAATAATGAGGTGCAAATGACTACATATGATAGTGAGTCACGCTCGTAGTAACGAACTCACCTAAGAAACCTAAGGTTTAGACCCTTGGATATGCGGCACCGCCGCTTCTTGTTTTGGTGAGGGAATGTGGGGAGTTTTCTCCCCGGATCTCCGAAGGGAAAATTCTCCGCGACGTCGTGAAATGTGCTAGCTACAAAGCTTTTACCATTTCACGAACTCCTCCAAACTTTGCAAAGCGAGCCAGCTACGAAGCTTCTCTCGCTTTGCCAAGTCTAACCCCCGAGCTTCTCTGAGTAAAGCTGGGGAAACCCAAAGCAACGGGAGTGAGGGACTCCAACCCATCGGGACTTGTGCTAAGACTCACAACAAATGGGAGACACTCGGCTCTACGGAGGGCGTTTGGTTACGCACCGGAAGTCATAACCTAAAGGCTAGCTCTAAGAAATTGATGATCCAACACGCAGGCACGTCGTCGCACCGACCCATGCTGGCGCACGCACCCCGTGTGGGCGATCAAACCCACATGCCTAGAAACTACTAAACCTAGTGCTAGCTAGAAGTTTAGGGGATCTCACCACCACGAAGGTTGCATGCGCATTCTCTTTACTTGCTCCAAGCCATCGACGTCCAACCCGTGCTCCAGTGTATCCCCGCAATGAATCCTTCGCGAGGGAGGTTGCTCGATCACGACGAAGGAGGGGAACCTAAGAGGTAAAAGATGCACGCGCCTCCTCGAACAGCGGCAACACTCGCTGTCCGACGACGTCGAAGTGCTCAGACGAAGTATCCGACCGACGGAAAGGTAAAATGATGAGGTTGACGGGGTTGGTTGAGAAAAAGAAGAAGAAGAAAGAGAAGAAAAAGAAGAAAAATTAGGAAAAGAAGAAGAAGAGGAAAAAGAAGAAAAAAATTAAGAGAAGAAAAAAAAGAGGAAGAAAAATCCGAAGAAGAGGAAGAAAAATCGGAAGAAGAAAAGAATAAGAAAAGGAAGAAAAATCAGAAGAAGAGGAAAAAAAACCGGAAGAAGAAGAAGAAGAAGAAGAAGAAGGAGAAGAAATAGTAGAAAAAGAAGAAAAAGAAATAGAATAAAAAGAAGAAAAATTTGAAGGGGAAGAAGAAATAGAAGAAAATGAAGAAGAAGAAGAAGAGGAAGAAGAAAGAGAAGAAAAAGAGGAAAAAAGAAATAGAAGAAGAGGAAGAAGAAGAAGGAGAGGTTGGCGGCTAGGGAGGGCGGCGGTGCCGAGTTTCGCCGGCGAGGAAGAAAGAGGGGAGGTTTCGCGATCGGCTCGGGCAAGAGGGGGGAGAGTCGCGTGCGATCGGGAGAATCGCGTGAGGGAGAGAGGGAGAGGAGCGATGTTTTTAAAAGGATAATATATATTTATTATAATAATAATAATATTAATAATAATAATAATATTATTATTATTATTATTATTAACTCTCCGCATCTTTTTGTCGAACACGTCATCGTAGTAGAATAAACTTCTCCCCTTAGTAAAATCGATGTTCTGCACGCACTGATGTGATCCGTTTCATCGTTCGGGGTCGTTTGGACCAGTTTTTTTAGCAATTTGGGTCAAATTGATAATTTGCGCATTTTTACCCCGCACGCGAAACCGTGGTCCAACGAGCATCCATCCTAAGTGGAATCGACATTTCGGACTCACTTGCGTGGTCTATTTTGTCGTTCCAGGTCTTTTAGACCACTTTTTCAGCAAACGATAAAAAATGATAATTTGCGTATTTTTAGCCCGTATTCGAAGCGTTAACGACATAAACACCCTCCTTAAGTAATATCGACGTCCCGGACACACATGACATAAAAAAAAATGATGCCAACAGAGTTCATGAAACTGCATAAACTCAAAGTCATTTAAAAACAAATATATGCACCAATTAGCCTCTAAAATTTATTTCTGAATATTTGCAAATCAAAACAATATGTTGTTCCCTAAAACTTCATGAAACATTCATGCTTCCGACATTAGAATCAAATTATTGGTTTGGTTGAATTTCCTGTCATATGCATATAAAACAATATATTGAATATGAATCTCATATAATAAATGAACTTTGAAGTATAAAAGCTAAATAGTTTCAAAGCCAATAAGAAAATAATATCTTAAAATTTTACCTCTCATATTGCTTTCTCTGAAAAACTTTTGATAAGCTGGAGCTGTCAATCTTCTTTTTTTTATTTTGGATAGATTGAAGTTGTCATCAAATTCACTCATTTCAGGTTTGGAACTCTCAATGTTGCTTTGGACTGAATTTTCTTTTTCACATTCTTGACAACAACTTTTATTTGTCATAACTTCACAATAAGGTAAAATTAATTATATTATGCACTTATTGTGTAAAAATTAATTGAAACAAAATATAATATGAAAGATTTGTAAAATATTCAGAAGATACTAGGTATCTCTGTCCCGCATTTCTTTCCCGTTAGAATGACAAAATGAGTAGGTGTGGTCAATCTCTTTCTTTTCTCTGGTGTGGGAGACGGCCACGGATCATCTTCTTTATCATTTTCTGGTTTGTCATTAATCTCTAATTTATTTCAATTGATTTCTTCCTTATTGCAAGAGAATGCAGTCTTTTTAATTGTAATATTACATATATAAAATTCATTATTCTCTGAAACATATACTCAAACTATCTATCTTTTATAAAGCTTATGTATGTGTGTGAATGTGTGTGTTTGTTATTGAGTAAGGTAAGTAATTACCGAAAAAATTCATTTGGAGAAAACTCACTTAAATCTTTCTCAAATCTTTGTTTGTTAAATTCATTCTCAAATCTTCTGAATAGAAAAAAATATTTTTCGTTTAAATTAAATTTATCGAAAAATAAATAATTTATTTAAAAAAATAATGATTAATGGACATTCTCAAATTATAGAAAAAAAAAATTAATTTATCGAATGATTTCATGTGATTAATTAATCTCAATTTAAAAAACATTCTAAAACTTCTTTATTGAATGATTAATTAATTATAATTTACACTAATTTCATGAATTGAAGGCCTTTATTTTTGTAATTTAGATGTTGTCATACACGTGATTGACTTTGATTAAGAGGAGGTGATTTTAATTTTGACAAGAAAATATTTAATTAGTTGATGCAAATATAATTAGTAGGTGCAAATCTTTTGACAATTTACTTTATCAATAATCATGATTTAGTTTTTTTTTTCTCTTTTAAAAAATTAGTGGCATTTTTTATATTGAAATTAAAATAGCAGAAAACTTTAAATAATTATATTAAATTAAAATAAACGAAATTAGCCGTAATAATTGAATCATCAAAATTTAGTTTTAAAATTATTTTCCTTCATACCAAATTCTATCAAAAAAATATGCCATTTAATTTCACAAATTTCACTTAATGTTATTTTAAATTACACTAAGACCAAATTAACAAGAATTAAATTGAATAATTATTACTTCAATGAGATTGATAATTTTTCGTTTGACCATAAAATAAATGTATGTGATATTAAAATACTAATAATTCATCAACCNGCTCGAGAATCCATACAACGGACCAGCCCTTGCGATCATCCAATCGGCAGTGAGGCTCACGAGTTCCACAGTCGTACAGAAAAAAAAATTCATATAGGATATACTTGTCTTTATGGGTGGTATCTTCCAACGTTATAGCTTAAAAAATTTCATGAAGCTCACAAGTTCTGTAGGTTAGAAGAAAAAGAAATAATCTTTGTTTTCTAGGTTAATAATAATTGCATATAATTCATGCAAAACATCGNGCTCGAGAATCCATACAACGGACCAGCCCTTGCGATCATCCAATCGGCAGTGAGGCTCACGAGTTCCACAGTTATGGGTGGTATCTTCCAACGTTGTTGGATCCAAAACATATAGCTTAAAAAATTTCATGAAGCTCACAAGTTCTGTAGGTTAATAATAATTGCATATAATTCATGCAAAACATCATTTGTGGGGTTATAAATTAATTCATACTTTAACTTCATAACTATTCAAAATTTACTATTTTCTGGTGATAGACATTAAATGATAGTAAAGAACAAATGGAGATTAAACTTCACCAAAAACTTTTGAATATTGACGTTAAATAATAATAAATTTGTGGATCTAAAGTCGAAGAAAAATTATCTTCTAGAAAGTTGATAAATTTCAATGAAAACAATTTATTTGAATCGGAAATAATTTTTTCAAACAACTTTTCGGAAAATGCGGCTAAGAACGAAGAATCATGAATAAAATAACCAAAACATAATCAAAACAATAATAATAATAATAATAATCATAATTATTGCGTACAAAATCACGTCAATAAATAAAATATAAATATTATTGAATCATGATTTTAAATTGTAATTAGGAAACGAAACTATGAATTTGATCTCAATCTCAACCTCTAATTAGAAAATAGTAGAAAGTGAACTCGATCTCGAAGAGTGATCCAATAGGTTGGAAAAATAAGATTTTTTGAATATTTTGAGAAAAGTATGATTTTTTGCGCAATTAAATGCATTCATCAATCGAAATAATATATGGTGGAATAAATATGGAAGGACCAACAATCCGATAAAAAAAAGCTTTGTGACAATTATTCGATAATCAGATTAAAACCCTAATATAATGTTCTTACCATAAGAGATTCAAAAAAAATATTTGGATGAGTCAGAAAGGGACGCATAATTGGATAAGATAAAAACCTAGTGCTTACGGGTGTTCAGAGGGTGAATAACAGACATACTTCTCTAATTGAGAGAGACTTGTAAGTAATTATATAAAACATGAGATTTCTTTTTTTAAGACTTAATTATAAATAAGTTTCAACGGTTGCTAACCTTCCAAATAAAAAACTTCAGTTTTGAATGAATTATTCATACTAAATTTCCAGCAATAAATTCTTCTCCTTTATCCCCCGAACCCATTCTCTGTCTTCATCTTCCACCTCGATGGATTCGAAGCAAAGACCAACGTTGCTACATCCCTCATCCCTCCGTCTCAATATCACTATAGGTTGGTTGGTTTTAGGGTTTAATGTAATTGTGTACTATAGATATTGTCATTTCGGTGTCAAATTGAAATGCTTCTTTGGGGTGAAAAAAGAAAGTTAAATATCTCATCGTATTTCATTATAGTTAATTTGAATTCGGGAAGGCGAACATGAACTCACCAAAGCTTTCATAATTCTTAAAAAATCTTATTTTTCTCAAAATATTCAATAAATCCTTTTTTTTCAGCGTATTGAATCACTTTCCAAGTTTGAATTAATCGATGTTTCCTAGTTTACACACACATTTGCTTAGTTTCGAGCTTGGAATGGTTCAGGAAAGATTTACATGCAAACAAGCAAAACCTTATGTATTTACATATCTAACACCTATCCTTCAATTTTAACTTACATGCCACATTTTATGCATAAATAAATTATTTCAATTTTTTAAATCAAAGTGTTTTTAATGTGATGTCAAAGTTGAGGTATTAGATATGTAAATACATAAGAATTGTGAGGTATGTCTCTATTTATTAATTTAATTGGTCCAGAATTATAGAGTTGGAATCAAAAGCAAAAATTGAGAAAGATATTTTCATTCTAAAAAATTATTTAGACGATTAAATTTAATTAATTCAAATTTAAAATATATTATTTAACTCAATTTAATTTAATTCAAATTAAATTATTTAATTAATTTTTTTATAATTTTTAAATTTTATGTAATTGCATTTAAAAAAGAAGTAAATAATTATTTTGATTATAATTAATTAATTTACTTTAAATT
>JXCR01097990.1:435945-446472 GCA_002079205.1 Phalaenopsis hybrid cultivar | reverse complement strand
TCGAATGATTTCATGTGATTAATTAATCTCAATTTAAAAAACATTCTAAAACTTCTTTATTGAATGATTAATTAATTATAATTTACACTAATTTCATGAATTGAAGGCCTTTATTTTTGTAATTTAGATGTTGTCATACACGTGATTGATTTTGATTAAGAAGAGGTGATTTTAATTTTGACAAGAAAATATTTAATTAGTTGGTGCAAATATAATTAGTAGGTGCAAATATTTTTCAATTTACTTTATCAATAATCATGATTTAGTTTTTTTTCTATTTTAAAAAATTAGTGGCATTTTTTATATTGAAATTAAAATAGCAGAAAACTTTTAATAATTATATTAAATTAAAGTAAACGAAATTAGCCGTAATAATTGAATCATCAAAATTTAGTTTTAAAATTATTTTCCTTCAGACCAAATTCTATCATAAAAAAAAAAGCCAATTAATTTCACAAATTTCACTTAATGTTATTTTAAATTACGCTAAGACCAAATCAGTCGTAACATTTAGTATTAAAATTATATTTTGATTAACCAAATTACACCAAAAAAAAAATGCGAGAGGATGAACAGTAATCAATGGAAGAAAATATAGAATAAGAGATAAGTCAGGAAGGAACGCACAATTGGAGAAGACAAAACCCTGTGGTGCTCACCAGAGGCGAGAGGATGAACAGTAGAGGCACTTCTCTAATTGAGGGAGACTTGTAAGTAGTTATATAAAGGAAGAGGTTTCCTTTAATAAGAATTATACTTTATTTGAAATAAATTTCAAATCTATTTTTTCTGCTTATTTGAATAACGGCTATCAACCAACCTTCCAAATATAAACACCTTTTTTTTTTAATGAATTATTCTGACCAAATTTCCATAAATCGTCAAATATTTCACATAATAAATAACTAGATATCTTAAGACAAACATGAGTTATTAATTACTTACCATTTAACTCAACATCTTGATTCTGAAATCTAGATTCTGTAGATTTTATGTTGATTAATTAATATCGAAATCTACTTGAAGTGATGGATGTTTAATCCTCTTAAATTTCTGAAATTGTTTGGTATTATTCTTTTTGGCATAATTTGGTTAATTAAAATATAATTTTAGTACTAAATATTGATGATACAATTAAGACGATTGATTTAATTTATTTTTGGTTTACTACCATTTGTAATTATACTAATTTTTAATTTTTATTTTATTCAGTTAATCAGATATTTTTAATTTTTATTTTATTCAGTTAATCAGATATTAAGTTCTATTTAGCAATTAATTTAATTAATTTACTATTTCTAGTTTGCAATAATTAGCAATTTCTATTTAGCAATAATTTAATTAATTATTTTATTCTATTTAGCAATTAATCAGTAATCATGATTTAGTTTTTTTCTTTTTTTTAAATTAGTGCCATTTTTTTAAAATTGAAATTAAAAATAATTGGAAAACATTAAATAATTATTTATTAAGAGAACACAAATGTGATTACACATCAAACGTAGGTCATAGTATCAAAAACATTTACATTAAACCCAATGTAAATATTGCGTAAGCATACCTGGACAAGTTCTTGAAAGCTTTGGTGAATATATGATCGCCTTCCCAATTTCAAATTAACCATGATGGTATACAATGTGATATTTTGCATAATCTTAAATAAATTATATTATGTTTAATTAAATTCACTAAACAGTAATTAATATTTGATTAACTAAATAAATTAATAATTAATAATTAATATGATCAAGTTCACCACCTCTAGGATCGAGATCTAATAATCTCTGGTTATTCGAATTTTAAATCCGATAAACTTATCAAACATTTTAGTTTACTCTGATATTCTCCTAACACTTTGATTTTCAATTTTGAATCTGATTCTCACATTTATTAATTGGGGTATATATTTGTTGTTAAATAGTTTTGAGTCTTCGTAGTTTCATGAACTCTAATTAGATTTTACTGCATTCATAATTTTAATTTGCTTAATCTATGCATATTTCATATGTGTTGGGTCTCATACTCAAGATATTATTGTTACATTCATTGTTTTGTTAATTTTTTAATTTCTATTATGAATAAGATATTGTATTATTAGATGAATGAGATATTGCATTATTGCATGTTTGTTTGTAACTTCTCTTAAACATTTTTATAGAGTAGATGATCAATTCATTTGAACTACAACTAAGGAATGTGGTGTATTTATTCTCTACAAAATAGAAATTAATACATTTATTAATAGGTTAAATGTATATCATTTCAAACACATTTTATTTTTGAATTAAATCTCAAAATGCCTAATTTCCTTTTGAAATCCTCTTCGAGTTCGAGTTCACCGCCTACTATTTTGTAATTAGAGATCAAGCNGCAATAATTTAATTAATTATTTTATTCTATTTAGCAATTAATCAATAATCATGATTTAGTTTTTTTCTTTTTTAAAAATTAGTGTCATTTTTTTAAATTGAAATTAAAAATAATAGAAAACATTAAATAATTATTTATTAAGAGAACACAAATGTGATTACACATCAAACGTAGGTCATAGTATCTAAAACATTTACATTAAACTAGATGTAAATATTGCGTAAGCATACCTGGACAAGTTCTTGAAAGCTTTGGTGAATTTATAATCGCCTTCCCAAATTCAAATTATCCATAATGGAATACAATGAGATATTTCGCTTAATCTTAAATAAATTATATTATGTTTAATTAAATTCACTAAACAAAAATTAATATATGATTAACTTAATAAATTAAAAAATAATAATTAATATGATTTCAATTATACTAAATTAAAATAAATTAAATTAGCCGTAATAATTGAATCATCGAAATTTAGTATTAAAGTTATATTTTCACTGAACAAATTTTATTAATAAAATAAAATAAAATAAAATAAATGCCAAATAATTTCACAAATTTAATAGGTTAAATGTATATCATTTCAAACACATTTTATTTTTGAATTAAATCTCAAAATGCCTAATTTCCTTTTGAAATCCTCTTTGAGTTTGAGTTCACCGCCTACTATTTTGTAATAAGAGATCAAGATCGAGTTCACCACCTCTACGACCGAGATCTAAAAATCTCTTGTTATTCGAATTTTGAATCAGATAAACTTATCAAAGATTTTAGTTTACTCTGATATTCTCCTAACACTTTGATTTTCAATTTTGAATCCGATTCTCACACTTATTAATTGGGGTATATATTTGTTGTTAAATAGTTTTGAGTCTATGANCCTCTTCGAGTTTGAGTTCACCGCCTACTATTTTGTAATAAGAGATCAAGATCGAGTTCACCACCTCTACGATCGAGATCTAAAAATCTTTGGTTAATCGAATTTTGAATCAGATAAACTTATCAAAGATTTTAGTTTATTCTGATATTTTCCTAACACTTTGATTTTCAATTTTGAATCCGATTCTCACACTTATTAAATGAGATATATATTTGTTGTTAAATAATTTTGAGTCTATGCAGTTTCATGAACTCTAATTAGATTTTACTGCATTCATAATTTTAATTTTCTTAATCCATGCATATTTCATGTGTTGGCTCCTATACTCAAGATGTTATTGTTACTTTCATTGTTTTGTTAATTTTTTAATTTCTATTATGAATGAGATATTGTATTATTAGATGAATGAGATATTGCATTATTGCATGTTTGTTTGTAACTTCTCTTAAACATTTTTATAGAGTAGATGATCAATTCATTTGTACTACAACTAAAGAATGTGGTGTATTTTTTCTCTAGAAAATATGAATTATTATAAAAAAAATAGCAGAATAATTCATATACATTTGCTTTGTGCGTACATTGGGGCTTGGAATGGACCTTGGGTGGCCCCACTTTTTTATTTTCTAGAAAGATTTACGAGCAAAGAAATAAAATCTCATCTATTTACACATCTAACACCTAACCTTAAACTTTGAATTACAAGCGACATTCTTTGCAGGAAATACACCTAAACTTTACTTTTTACATTAATACATATTTTTCACATTTATACCACACAAATCTTTCACATATTTCATATCATATATTTAGCATATTTAACACCTAAACTTTACTTTTTACATTTATACCACTCAAATCTTTCATATCATATAAAAATAGCATTAATTAAACTTTAAGAAAATAAAATGCACCACCTTATCCAAAATTTAGGTGGCTTATATGTAAACGTTTCAGTTTAGAGGTTAGATATGTAAATACATAGAAATCAAATGAAAGAGGTAACGTAAGAAAATAATAATTTTAAAAAAATTGTTGAGGGACTTTAAAAAAATAATTGAGAGAAAAAAATAGCATGAGAAAAAAAAAAAAGCATACAATCCTCTAGTGTTAAGGGCGACAATGCCGAATTAGAAAATTTCCTTTATTTATCATTTTAATATATATTAAATAATTGCCATCATTCAATATCATGATGAATGACATAAGTGTGAATTAATGGTGTTATTGTAGTAAACATCACAACAATACCACTAAATTTGTGCCTAACTTATCTGCATGTAATTTTTATTTCAAAGGAGGGGAGGGGGAGGGGGAGGGGGAGGGGGAGGGGGAGCTATGTGTCATTTAGGCCTAGCAACAACAAGATTTATTAACCTCATTAATAGTGTGTTAGTGTCATAATCAAAGGATAGTGTGTCGGGATGTATAAGGACAGAAATGTCAAACTTCGTTTTCCTTCGGTTTACGTGTTCTCTGAAGAGCGATGGGAAGCTCTAGAAATAATCAAGCTTTCAGACACCTAGGGAGAAGGTTTGTAGACTACCAAATTCCGGTTCAACAAATTCCGGGAACAAATGTTTGCAGAATACCAAATTCAAATTCTATTTGGATGAAGTTAATTTCTTTGAATATTAAAGTTTCTTAAATATTTGTTCAAAGGTGAAGATTGTTGTATAATGGCCCAAAACTTATGTGATCAAGGATTCTGTGTTGGCAACAGGGAGTTGTTCTCATTCTTTCTTGCTGTCTAGCTCTCTATCATCTTCTATATATAGCTCATATTCACTTGTTTCATTCTTTCTTGCTGTCTAGCTCTCTATCATTTTCTATATATAGCTCATATTCACTTGTTTACAAAAAATAGATCATTATGAGAGGAGTTAGTGCTGCAATTATATTGCCATCCACAACATTGATCTTTTCATTTGAGATTTTCATTTTTCACATGTAACAAATACTTGAAGAGGGTTTAATGATGGGAAAATGTGAGACCTCATTATTGCCACTGCACCCATATTTATAAAGCGACATTAAATACAATCAAAATAAGTGTCACATTAATCATGATCATGAGACGTTAATGATTATTAATTGATCATCTAATGTATTTAATACATTTATTCTTTTCATGGCATGCTTAAAAAGTGGCAAGAGAACTTGAAGGCTAAATATGTTCATTCAAATATGCATTTACTCAAGTATGACCCACCAAGCAGCCAGGAAACCTGTGAATGAAAACAAATTTATACATTAAAGGGATATTTACATATATACCACCCAGTTCATATGTTTTTACATGTGTGAAATCTAAATTTTGTGTTTTTACATTTATATACACCCAAACTGTTTTAACTTATTAAGTGAAATACACATTTTCATGCATGGATTAGGTGACAATTATATAAAAATTGAAGTTTTTCGGAATAAGATATGTGAATACATAGAAATTAAATGGTATGTGGAGATCATATTTAAACTTACACTAAAGTATTTGACTTCACCTGCAATTGCAGCAATAATGTTGATCAGATACTAATATCCTTTCTTACTGTCAATAACCAATTTCTTGCTTCAAGAAAACTAATACATGTATATAAATGAATTTAAAAAAAAAAGGCATTTTATACATATTAAAGTAGTGTACATTGACAATGACATTTAACATATGATATAGTTGACACATTCCATCTTTCTAAAATTGAATTCAAATGCATTTTAAAGTAGCAGTATAAATTTTAAATATTACACGTCAAAAATTTAATTATCATACTAACACACTATTAACAGGGTTAATAAATCTTGTTGTTGCTAGGCCTAAATGAAGCTCTCACTCACTCTCTTGTCACCATCATCCCGTCTTAGCCTTGAGAAAAAATTTACGCCGTCATGCATATATCCAAACTACAGACGTAATATTTTATCTTCCACCTTTTATCTTCCACCTCAGCGTTGACATAGACACATAGCTCACACTCGCAATCTCATTCTCGTACCAAAATAACCAGCTCTTGGAGTTGATTCCCCCACCCTCTTTGGAGGAAAAATTAAATGCGGATAGCGTAATTGCAGATTTAATGGTTTTATGGTGTGGTGATATATGTTACAATAACACCACAATACTACTAATTTGCACGTATGTTATCCACACAGCATATTTTCTCATAACTTGGCACC
Organism: Phalaenopsis hybrid cultivar; assembly: GCA_002079205.1. Classification (NCBI taxonomy): domain Eukaryota; kingdom Viridiplantae; phylum Streptophyta; class Magnoliopsida; order Asparagales; family Orchidaceae; genus Phalaenopsis; species Phalaenopsis hybrid cultivar. Next base: position 440,045 of record JXCR01097990.1, on the reverse strand, counting down.
TATTGCTCCTACCAGTAAAACCTCAAATGTGGAGAAATAAAGAAATCATGAAAATTGCTAGTATTAATTTTTGGATAAGAAGGTGCATTTTATTTTGTAAACGTTAAATTAATGATATTTTTATATCATATGAAATATTTGTGTGGTATAAATCTAAAAGATAAAGTTTAGGTGTTAAATATGTAATACATAGGAATTTGGAGGTCTGCATTTAACAATTTAAATTGAATTAAATTAAATTGAGTTAAATAAAATATTTTAAATTTGAATTAATTTAATTTAATTTAATTGTCTAAAAACTTTTTAAAATGAAAATTAAATATATAATAACAATATTATTATTATATCATAATTATATTCTTAAAATTTTATTAAATAAATTTATTATATATTATGCCATCATTTTAATTCTTGTTGGATCATCGAACCTTGAATCTCACATTCTTTTGATTTGTTGGCCAGTTTGATTTTCGTAACCATGTTTATGATTCATAATGTGGCTTATTTACACTATAGAAGATGTCGCTTGTTTAAGTTTAAAAGTAGAGCATATCAAACCAATAATTCTTGTTTGGTCAAATTCTCCTGTGGATTTGATTTTGGGTTTTTTTTTCTATGATCAGTTTAATTTGAGTTAATTTAAATTTAATTTGCAGGAGGAAATTGGAAGACCTGCTCAACGCCCTGGTGCTGCTGGTGCCGCTCATGTTCGCCCATGAGCTGGTAGTCCTCATTTCAGCAATTTATGTGGTTTTAATTTTCAAGTTATGTTTCATGCTTCAATATTTTAAACTGCAACATTTTTGTATTCTCAAATGTTGAATTTAAGTATCCTGTAGTTTTTTGTTGGACTTAATTTGTTTGAGTTTCAGCATCTGTCCTTATTTTTTAAAGTTGGTTTGCATAGTTAAATTGTTTTTTCATATTTTGATGTTCCTTTTTATTTTTGCACATTCACGTACAAAAGTGTAACCTATCATTTACATGTTTTTTTAAAAAAAGAACATTTTTATCTTTGAAGGCCAGTTTAACACATACTGGAGCATACACATTTCGCCCCCACAAATTGGTAATGGTATCCAACCATAATGGTTGTCCCACTGTTACTGCTATATGGGGGATATTAGTACTATCCCAATAGAGGAGAGCAAGTTGTGGTAGTTTGTTCCGGATTGGTGCCAAGAAACCACTAAGAGAATCCTGTGAGAAATTAGTCCTCCATATATCAAGCCCTATAATGTGTCCTGCTACAGACCATGTTTCCCTGGGAAGAACCGCATCTTTGGCTTCAACAGCGTTGAAAATGCCAACAAAACAGTCATTTTGCACCATGGCAATTTGGATGTGTCCAAATTGGTCCCATTTGCGCTTAAGTTCTAGGCTTGAAATGGACAAAGGAACATGTCTTCCCAATATCTTGCCCACCAGAGCGTCTTCGAACTTCCGTATATTTTGCTTCTCGCATACCATATTAAGTTTAAAAGTCTTTAATGAAATCCTTAGTGCTTTCATTCGTCGTGACCAATATATAAATTGGTTTGTTTGCGCATTCTGTTCTAGTTGTTTTTTGTCATGCAAAGCTTGTTGTAGTTCTCCAAACTCGATCCTGTTATCCTGCAAATTTCCTTGGGTAGTCCCCATGCCAGTGCTAGACTGAAGCTGCGTGAGAAATTGTGGGGCAATAGGACCCTGGTCATCAGCGGCATTTTCACAAACACCTGGTTTGCACATCTTCTCACTAATGCAATTGGGTGACACGGAGCTAGTACTTCTACTACCTGCAATGAATGTTTCACAGTTTGACACCCATACCTTCCTTATCCTCCTAAATAGGGGAAATTCTTATCCACAGCCACATTTTCACAATTACCACCCAACTTGGACGACGAATCAAATCATCCTCATCATTTCGGCCAATTTCGAAATTGTGAATCCTTAAAGCTGCCTGCAGTATGCTGCTATTTTGAAGATCGGGTTTAACCCTTTGTTTCGGTTCTTGATAGGGGAACCAACATAATGCTTCGAACCTCCATTTTTGTTTTTGATGTCTCTTGTTCGCAAGCTGCTGTTCTCCATGCCATCAGTTTCTTCAACTGAAATTCACAACCTCCTCCATTTATAGCACTTTATCCATGCTTAGAAAAAAAAAAAGAGGGTATTTCAATTTTTAGAAGTTAGTAATAGTGGTATTTTTAATATGATATGGAAAGGATTTTGGGTATTTTAAATGTAAAAATAGAATTGAGTCAGATATCTAAATAGAGTGTTGTGTGGTATTTTTGTAAATGCTCCATTTGTAAATGTTTTGCTAGCTTCTCCTTAGAGATTGGTTTTAGATAAATGTCAACTAAAAAATTAGTACCTGTTAGCTTAATGGATTAATGAACATACGTGTCGTTAGAAAATCTACAGTCGTAGACAATTCTCTTGTATTTATTTATATATCACATATATTGCGTTAATCTTAAAAAAATGTATTTCGTTTAAAAATAATATTAGAAGTGATAATAATAATATTGTTTTTGACGTGATATTACAAATTTTTAGTTTNATATTGCATTATTGCATGTTTGTTTGTAACTTCTCTTAAACATTTTTATAGAGTAGATGATCAATTCATTTGGAGTACAACTAAAGAATGTGGTGTCTAGAAAATTTAAATTATTATAAAAAAATAGCAGAATAATTCACCAATTTCATTTAACAATTAATTTTAAAAGCTTTTTCATTTTGGTTTTTAAGATGCGATTTTAGTTTTTGATCAAAATTTAATCTTTAAATTTTAATGCAAATTGGAAAGTCTGAATTTTGTAGTATTACTAATCTTTTGTTGAACGAGAGAATGGAAAAACAATTGTTTCTTAATGAAATTTCATATAAAATCTAATCTAGTATTCATAAATAACTATAACAATTTTAACCTTTCTGGAGAAGTTAAATAATTATGTTATTTTGACCATCAATTATTGAACTAACGTAAAATGACACTTTTATAATGTGGTACTGCTCACCTACCACATCTCACCTACCGCTCACCTACCGCTCACCTACCACTCACCTACCTCCCACCTACCACTCACTTGCTTCTATAAATTGAGGGAGTGTGAGGCTTAGGACAGCAAGGGAAGAGATCTTAAGCTACCACAAATGAGGAGAGAATAGCTAGAGAGCTAGAGAGGAGGAGAGCAACTTGAGACCTTGTATCAAGGTGTCGCTTGAGAGGTAGACCATAGAAGGAAGATGATGGCTCATCTCTATGTATAAGCTATGTATTCTTCATTTCTTTTACCTTAGCAAACTATTTGATTGATTCACTCCCGTGGACGTAGATCCAGTTGGATCGAACCACGTAAACAATCTGTGTTTGTCTGTGTTCTTTGCGTTTCATCTCTATGCCAGGAAGTACATATCTCACAACAATTGGCGCCGTCTGTGGGAAGATCCATACTTTGTTGGCTAGAGGTGTCCGCATAAAGGTGTTCGCCGCCAGCGACGAAGAAGATGAGTTCGACATTCACGAACAGGGGAGCAAGTGGATCGCGTTGCAGGCACCTTCTAGTACGTTCCACACTTCTGTTTTCATATATTTGTAGGTTACAGGTGAGTTACATGTATGTTACAGGAGGTTGCATGGGGTATAACGCGAATATAATCCCCCAATATCCTATGAATAACCTCTCCGACGTACGCAACACAACATACGACTTACGTACACAGATTTTTTTCCAAAATTCCTAATCCTCTCGTTCTCACTCTCACAACCTCTTCTTTCTGACGCGATGTTAGTGCGCCAAAAAAAAAAATAAAAATAAAACATTTCTTTAATATAAATTAAAAAGGTGCAATTACAGACCGAGCATCCAAAACTAACTATTTACAAATAAACTGCCCTCTTTTATCAATTGTTTAAATTCTCACTAAGAAATTAAAACCCCAACCCATTTTTTCCACTTTTTTTCAAAATTTTAATTTCTTGATTGTGGCACGCATAAATAAAACAATTAGGTAGTTAAGAAAAACATATGCGCTTAATTTATAAATGTCAATATTTGGAGGTCTGTGGTAATCATTCCTAGAAAAAATGTTAATCAGTACAGCAT
>JXCR01097990.1:351794-435762 GCA_002079205.1 Phalaenopsis hybrid cultivar | reverse complement strand
ATATATATATATATAACATGCGAACGAATAAAATAATATGTATTTACGTATCGAACACCTAGCCTTCAATTTTGACTTTCATGCGACGTTCTATCCATAAAAAGAGTTATTTCATTTTTAAAATCAAAATATGGATCCTTGCAGCTCCCTATGATTTGCATCAAAAGCTTCACTTATCGGAAAACATCCACCTAGAACCTCCCAACTGGTCTCACCATCCCTTGCGTTTTAGAAGTTCAAATGATTGTGCTCTACGTTGTGATGATCGTGCTCTACGTTGTTTATAGCTCAAAAATAGCAGATTTGGGATTGCTCCAGGTCACTCCTGATTGGGATAATTTCTCCATCTCCAAAAAACTTGATAGTAACATGGTAAGTAGAGAACAACACTCTGAAATTATTCAACATCGGTCAACCAAATAAAGCTTTATTTAACCGGGCGAGAATACAACACAAGGAAATCTTCCGTGAGCGTAAATTGTTTCTCATTTTCTCCCAAACTTATCGGGAGCCCGACCAATACCAACGCTTCCCTCCTTTAGCTCTAGAATCCATACAGCGGACCAGTCGTCGCGGTCATGCAATCGGCAGTGAGGCTCACGAGTTCCGCAGTTTTACAGAAAAAATTTCATAAAACATAGACTTGTCTTTATGAGTGGTATCTTCCAAGATTGTTGGATCCAAAACTTGTAGCCTAAGAAATTTCATGAAACTCAAGAGTTTTATAGTTGTAAAGAAAAAGAAATAATCATATACTACTATTTGCTAGAGTTGTTTTAGAGGTGAACAAAACAATTGTCTTATGGTATTTTTTGCATGGTATCATTTTTGTAAATTAAAACAAAAAAAAAAAGATTTGCTTCTGAAAATGTCTAAATATATAAATATATTTTGTAATGATCAACAGCCTCTAAAAAAGGACGCTTACCAATTAGAACTTATTATTATTTACTTTGATCGATAAATGAACTAGCTTTAGAAAGTAATTATATTATGCAAATTATTAGATTTTAAGCTATAGTCAATAATCAAAGTAGAGAACCCAATTGTCCACGTTTTGAAATCGAATCAATTGGTAAAGATCCCCTATCTAATTATGGAAATTTAGTAAGAATAATTCATTCAAAATGAGAAGTTTATACTTGGAAGGTTGGTAGCCGTTAAAATTTATTTCAAATGAAGTAAGTCTTAAAAAGGAAACATCATCCTTTATACACTTACTTGCAACTCTCCCTCAATTAAAGAATTACTTCTACTGTTCACTATTTCGCCTCCGGTAAGCACAAGACTTCCATCTTATCCAATTATGCATTTTTTCCTCACTTATTTTTTTTTTTTGAATTACGTCTCGTAAGCACATTGTATTAGAGTTTTAATCTAATTATTGAATAATTGACTCTGAGCTTTTTTTTTTTTAATATGATTATCAGTTCTTCCATATTTATTCCACTAGATATTTTTTTCAATTGGCGAATGCATTTAATTGCGCAAAAAATCTTATTTTTCTCAAAATATTCAATAAATAATATGTTTTGAGCCTATCGAATCCCTTTCCGAGTTTGAATTAACCGCCTGATGTTTTCTAATTACAGACAAAGATCGAGATCGAATTCACCACCTCTATTTCCTATATAGAGTTCAAGATCATGATTCAATAATATTTATATTTTATTTGTTGACGTGATTTTGTACATTATTATTATTATTATTATTATTATTATTAATATTATTAATATTATTATTATTAATATTATTATTATATTTTTGATATTTTATCTATGAGTCGTATATCTTAGCTGCATTTTTCGAAAAGTTATTTGACAAAATTATTTCCGATTCAAACAAATTGTTTTCATTGGAAATTATCAATTTTCTAGAAAATAACTTCTCTTCAACCTTAGATATATACATTTATCCTTATTTAATATCAATATTCAAATTTTTTGGGTGAAGTTTAAGGTCTATCACCGGAAAATATTAACTTTTGAATAGTTTTGAGGTTAAAATATGAATTAAATTATAACATCACAAACAATGTTTTACATGAATTACGTGCGGTTATTACTAACCTAGAAAACAAATTACTACTTCATCCAAACTCTTGTTTTCGATCATCATCATATTTAAAATTTATTTTGAGTGTTGTAAAAATAATTAAATATATTATAACATATCAAATGTAATTAATTCTAAATAAATAAATAAGTAAATTCAATAAAAAATAATTCATCTTATTTTTTTTGCTAATTACAAAAAAAGCTATATGTTCGTGATAAATCGCCGCCTAGTTTTTTTCCTCCAATTCCGAGAAAATAAAAAATCTACGTTCATATTTGGAAGATCGCTAGCCATTATAGAAATAAGCAGAAAAATAAGATTGAAACTTTTTTCAAATTAAGAAGTCTATAAAAACGGAAACCTCACCCTGCATATAATTACTTGTTAGGGATCGAGTTTACCATCTATTGTTTCATAATTCCCTTCTGAAACTCTCTTCGAGTTTAGAGTTCTCCACCTACTGTTTCCTAATTAGAGAACGTCTTGTTATTCTAATTCCGAATCCGATAAACTTATCGAGGGTTTTAGTATACTCTAATACTCTCCCAACACTTTGTTTTTCAATTTCAATCCGATTCTCATATTAAATGAAGCATTTCTTCAGGATATATTAGTTCTTTCTTAATCTTTTTCCCCCCGAATAAATATGTTGATCTCACTTTTAGTTGAGGTTGAGTTTTTCCTCTTTAGTAGCCTAAGGTCTAGCCATAGGACTTTCCTGTTGACTATTCCTAGAAAACTAGAAAAGGAACTCTCACTATTAGAAATTATACTCTTTTCTTTACTGAACTTGAAGCTCTACATATTGGTCATAACCTATAGCACTTAGTAGGTGGGGTCATTATGGGGGAGCTCAAGGAGAGTTCCCATAGGACTATTTGACCTTATGGTTAACCCCGAGTGCTGGTCTGGGGCTAAGGCACTCACTTTCGCTCACTACACTCACTCTCACTCACAATCCCGCACAACCATAAACTCATATATTGTTGAATTTGATCCCTTGATCTTTTAGAAGACTCATATAGATGGTCCCCTCAACCCACTAGCCTTAGGCTAGGGTTTTGCTAAGACCAGTACATAGAGGACCCAAATGGGGATTCCATTGGACCATGGCTCATATAAGGTGGTTAGCACCCTAATTCTACTAAAAATATCTGACTTGGTCTTTTGCCCAAAAATCCCCAAAATTATCTAGATAGCCTTGGAGCCCTAAATTTGGCCAAATTCCCAAAATTCCCAAATCGACCAAAATACCCAAATTTGTCCAAAAGTCTTTTCAAGCCTTTTCAAAATACCCGAGTTACCCAAAACTACAAAAAAATTTCAAATTTACCAAAATACTCCCCAAATGGCCAAAATTAACCCTTGACACCCTAAACTTTCCTAAAACCTCTAAAATCACTCAAAATGTCTCCAAAACCAATTTGGACCCTTCAATTGAACCTAATTTGTCCAATTTGATCATTTTGATAAAAAACCCCAAATTGCCTTTAAAGACCCAATTTCCCCAATTTCTCCTTAAATGTCCATCAATTTGGCATAAATTTCCCCCAATTTGAATCCAAAACTCTTCATAACAATCCTAAACACCAAACTTGACCTTCAATTGGCCTTGGTGAAGTCTCAATTGCATTCAATTTTAACCCAAGTCCAAAATTTTCCAAATTTGCCCCAAATTGGCCATACATCCAAATTTCACCAAATTGATTGCCCTAACCCAAAAATTAACACCCAATTTATGTTGAAAACTCTTCGTGATATTCTTATAGACCATTCTCAATAAACAATTTGGACTTAACCTAGCCTTAGCCCAACCTAGACCCAAGTATAGCCCAATATGCCCAAATTGACCAAAATTTCAAAATCCTTCTAATTGAACCCTCTAATTGGACTCAAAATTAATTTGATCCTTCACAAAAAATATTCATTACAATCATCTACACAATGTTCATCAATCAATTAGGCTCAAATTCATGGCTAGTCTATCCCAAACCCAACTTTTGGCCATTTAGACCACATTGAATCCATGCACATAAATTAACCTAGCCATGTAAAATTTACCAAGGCTAGACTTCTACAGCCAATATTTGGACCCTCGTGACCAAACTAGACTCACTTAATCCACCCTAGATGATCCATGGACCAAAGGTCCCCTAAATCAAGGGATTTTTTTCCTAAATTTCTTAGGCCTAAGGGATCTTTGCTAAAACCCATCACCAACCCAAATTAATTGTTGTGACAGATTCAACTGGCTCACATGACCTCCTAGCCACCTCCCCTGCCATGGCCAGCCACCCTAGTCGCCGGAGGAGCCAAAATCGAGAGCCCAAGCAAAATTTCAAACCCAATTTCACCCATCCAATGTGTTTAGCTTTGATTGGTGTTTAACATCTTGAAGTCCTCCACCTAAGCTTCACATTGCACCCAAATGGAGGCCATGTCAGCCTCCCCAAGTTGTTTTGTTTAAACCTCAGCCCCATAGCTAAGTAAAGGAGAGCTGAAATTTTCTTAACCAAACTCTGCAAAATTGATCCCAAAGACTCTCTAAGACCTCCTCAGCTTAAACCCATTATTTTCCCTCCACTGATCCCCACTGTGGAAACCCAATTTTGAGCTCAAATGTCTGCAAAAAACCAGGACATAACTGACCAAAGAAAAATATGTTGAGATTTTCATACGTATTTTATACCAATATTGATGATATCACACTTTAAAGAAGGGTATTTTTGATGTCTTGTTACAGGTATGTTGAATTATGGTCATTAGAGCAAAAAGATGCAAAAAGAGCAAATTTAGACCAGAAAGGACCAAAATATGAAGATTTGAACAAGGGCGCTGACGGCGAGCCCAACGGCGCCGATGGCGGGTTTTTCCCGAGAGTCCAGAATCAAATATTCTAGAAGGCCACCAACGGTGCCATTGAAACCACTAACGGCGAGAACGGAAGTTCTCTTAACAAGTGCATTGAATGTGGATGATTTTTGAAGGGACGCTTAGGTAAGTCTTGGAAAACTCTTCTACAACTTTAAAAGAAACATTTGGGCCGAAAAAAGAGGATACCCGTGGTGGTGTCTGTTGAGTTTTTGTTGTTTGTAGAGTATAAAGAGTTTAATTTAGGGTTAGTATTGTGAGGAATTCTTCGAGAGAGATTGTAAGAGTGAAGGGAAAGTGAGAGATTTCTTCATCCTTGCCACTTCGAAGAAGAATTCTGTGTGCTGTGAAGAAAGAAAGAGATTCAGAGGAACTTCAAGGAGTTTGCTTATGGAAGAATTAGAGATAAGTGGTATTTACTTATTGAAGTTTGTATGACTTTACTTATATATATAAGTTCTAAGTTTTGTCGTATCTTCTCCATGAGTTATGAGTAGTTTTCTCTGTCTTTCTCCTTGTCTTGAGATTTTGTGAAATGTTGATTTGAATTGGTTGAGCCATGAGAATGTTAAAGAAGTTGTGCTGATCTTTTCGCTTTGATCTTAATTTACTTTCAATATGGCCAATTGGATTGTTAAAATATATCGAGTTTTACAATTAAAGTGAAGATTACATCCAAGATTTAGGGAGGTCAAAGTCCTTAAAAGCTGGGTGCAAATAAATAGGGAAATAAATTTATCAGGGGTAGAATTGGAGATTTTAGAGTGATAGATTAAAATCCTCTATTCGGTCCTATCATTTGGGTGGTGAAGTGTAGATGTTAGCTCTCAGGTGAGGTGAACATGGGAGCTCCGAAGTGAGAGCCAGTATCCTCCCAGCCTAGCCGCAGATTTAGTAACCAAGCATAAGATTAGTCAATGTTCTTTATGCTTGGACCAAAGGGTAAAGAATATGTATGCTCCTATTTGTCACAACACAATTTGAACTAATTCATTTTATCCATTCACTTTAATTCCTTGATAAGGAGAAGGATGTTTTCTTATATATTGAACTTCACATAGAAACTTTATTAGTAGAATTAGTTAATTAAGAGTTTGTTAAAATCACATATTTATTTCAATTGCGTATTAGTGACAAATAAGCAATTTGAACTGTATTGTTGTGATTAAGTATTAATTTTCTAAATCCTAGTTCGTAACCTCTAGTATTACTCCCTCTGGGATCAATATCCAGGACTCCATTAGAGCCCTATATTACTTGAGCGAAATGTATACTTGCGTTGATAAGTGTGACTTTGCAATTATTCAATATTTTATACACATTTTTATCAAATCTATAACCGTTGTCATGTTTTTGGCTTCATTGTCGGGGACATAAATCTTCTAGCAACAATATCAAATTCTTGTATTTTTAAGCATATATAAAGTCGTTGTCAAGTTTTTGGCACCGTTGTTGGGGAGTAAAAAAAAATCATAATTAGAGTAACGGAAAAATTAGGGCTATTAGAAAACTTTTACTTGAATTGCAACTTATTTTCATATCTAGTTAACTGTTTTTCTGTGTACTAATTTCAATTGTATGTGTAAAGTTGGACCTAAAAATCTTATACCCTATGATTCGAATTTAGAACACACTTTAGAAGAATTAGAAAATTAAGAAAAGAACCTAGAAATCCAGACACAATGAAAAACAACGTGAAAAATCAAGGAATAGAAAGTGAACATCAACCTAGATCTCTACAAGATTTTGCGATCCTACAGCAGATGAAATTCACTTATCTATCCAAAATCCTTATGTAGCTGCTAATTCATTTAAGTTTAAACCTGCTATTATCCAAATGGTACAAAACAATCAATGCAGAGGTACACAACCTGAAGATCTACTAGAACTTGGGGAGAACTTTCACAAAAATTTCTATCCAAATGTTTCCCTCCATCGAAAACTATTAGAACTTGGGGAGAACTTTCACAGAAATTTCTATCCAAATATTTCCCTCCATCCAAAGCTGTAGAAATGACATAACATCGTTCTATCAAATTGATGGAGAGTCAATATATGAAGCTTATTAGCACCAGGATCTATTAGAACTTCGGGGAGAACTGTCACAGAAATTTCTATCCAAATATTTCCCTCCATCCAAAACTGCTAAACTAAAAATGACCTTTCACAGAAATTTCTATCCAAATATTTCCCACCAGGATCTATTAGAACTTGGGGAGAACTTTCACAAAAATTTCTATCCAAATATTTCCTTGGATCTATTAGAACTTGGGGAGAACTTTCACAGAAATTTCTATCCAAATATTTCTCTCCATAAAAAACTGCTAAACTTAGAAATGACATAACATCACTTTCACAGAAATTTATATCCAAATATTTCCCTCCACCCAAAACTGCTAAACTGGGAGAACTTTCACAGAAAGTTCTATCCAAATATTTCCCTCCATCCAAAACTGCTAAACTTATAAATGACAACATCGTTCTGTCAGATTGATGGAGAGTCAATATATGAAGCTTGGGAGAGATTTAAAGATCCAACTTTCACAGAAATTTCTATCCAAATATTTCCCTCCATCCGAAACTGCTAAACTTAGAAATGACATAACATCATTCTGTCAGATTGATGGAGAGTCAATATATAACTATTAGAACTTGGAGAGAACTGTCACAAAAATTTCTATCCAAATATTTCCCTCCATCCAAGGTATTAGAACTTGGGGAGAACTTTCACAGAAATTTCTATCCAAATATTTCCCTCCATCCAAAGCTGTAGAAATGACATAACATCGTTCTCAGATTGATGGAGAGTTGATATATGAAGCTTGGGAGAGATTTAAAGATCTTCTTAGGAAGTGCCCTCATATTCGTTACCAGATTGGTTGATAATTCAAACTTTTTATAATGGATTAGTGGGATCTCTTAGATTGATGATAGATGCTCGTTACCAGATTGGTTGATAATTCAAACTTTTTATAATGGATTAGTGGGATCTCTTAGATCAAGAGTCAATATATGAAGCTTGGGAGAGATTTAAAGATCTTCTTAGGAAGTGCCCTCATCACTCGAGAGTCGATATATGAAGCTTGGGAAAGATTTAAAGATCTTTTTAGGAAGTGCCCTCATCATTTGTCCCAGATTGGTTGATAATTTAAACTTTTTACAATGGATTAGTGGATCTCTTAGATCGATTATAGCAGATTGGTTGATAATTCAAACTTTTTATAATGGATTAGTGGGATCTCTTAGATCGATTATATGGTTAATAATTCAAACTTTTTATAATGGATTAGTGGGATCTCTTAGATCTATTATAGATGCTATTGGTTGATAATTCAAACTTTATATAATGGATTAGTGGGATCTCTTAGATCGATTATAGATGTTGTGTTGATAATTCAAACTTTTTATAATGGATTAGTGGGATCACTTAGATCGATTATAGATGATGTTTTGGTTGATAATTCAAACTTTTTATAATGGATTAGTGGGATCACTTAGATCGATTGTAGATGTTGCGGCTGGTGGTTCTTTAATGTCAAAACCTTTTGATGAGGCTTATTCATTAATAGAAGAGATGGCTGCCAACATGGCTATTGGTTCTTTAATGTCAAAACCTTTTGATGAGGCTTATTCATTAATAGAAGAAAGACTACAACAATGGCCCTATGAAAGGGTAAATCCTAAAAGAGTAGCTAGTATCCATGATTCTGATGCAATAGCTATGTTAGCTTTGCAGATTGCTGCAATATCAAAGAAATTGGATCATTATGGAATAAATTATTCTCCAACACCTACTATGATGGAAGATAATTCATCTGGGCAATTTATGCATGTTCAACGTTCTTATGAGACTTTAAATGTGATTAACAATAGACCCAACAATCCTTATTCAAACTATTATAACCCAGGTTGGAAGAATCATCCTAATTTTAATTGGAATAACAATTCTTCTACAAATCAACAATGGATGAACAACCCCGTGAACCCATTGGGAAATTCATCCAATCAAAGAAATGTTAATTATAGACCTTCTTATCCTTCACGATTTAATATTAACACTCAATTTAAAGAAAAGAAGTTGTCTATGGAAGAGATGATACTAAACATGGGTCAACAGTTGCAGAATTAAGGAAATCAATTACAAAATCAAGGAAACTAGTTACAAAATCAAGAAACTTCTATCAAGAATATTGAAAACAAATTGGGGCATATCGCTACTACGCTTAGTAACTGAACATTGGGCACTTTTCCTAGTTCTGTGGAACTAAATCCTAAAGATCAAGGAAAAGAACAGATAAAAGCGATATAATTACGAAGTAGAAATGAATTGGAAATAAGAGTGCAGAAAGAAATAGAAATTGAAAAAGAGAAAGTGGATACAGAGAAAGAAAAGGATCATGAATACACAGATTTAGAATATCCACTTACACCAGTGAAAATTACTATGGAGAAACTTCCACCACCGTTTCCTCAAAGATTGAAGCAACACAAAATAATAAACAATTTTCCAAATTTTTAAAAATTCTTAAGAAGTTAACAGTAAATATTCCCTTCGTAGAAGCTTTAGAGCAAATGCCCAATTATGTGAAATTTATGAAAGATATACTGATATTCCCTTCGTAGAAGCTTTAGAGCAAATGCCTAATTATGTGAAATTTATGAAAGATATTTTGAGGAGAAACCTCCACCACTGTTTCCTCAAAGATTGAAGCAACACAAATAGAATAAATAATTTTCTTTTTAGAAATTCTTAAGAAATTAACGGTAAATATTCCCTTTGTAGAAGCTTTAGAGCAAATGACCAATTATGTGAAATTTATGAAAGATATTTTGAACACGAAAAGGAAGTTCATTGATAATGAGACTGTTGCACTTAGCGAAAAGTGTAGTGTAATTATTCAGAAAAAACTTCTTGAAAAATTAAAAAATCTAGGTAGTTTCACTATACCGTGTGCTATTAGTGAAAAATTTTATGGAAAAACTTTATGTGATTTGGTAGTCATTTAATCTTATGCCTCTATCAATTTTCAAAAGATTAGGATTAGGAGAAGTCTCACCTACTTCTGTAACTTTTCAGTTAGTGGATCATTTAGTTACTTATCCTGGGGAGTTATAGAAGATGTGTTAGTAAAAGTGGATAAATTTATCTTTCCTGTGGATTTCATTGCTTTATAGAAGATGTGTTAGTAAAAGTGGACAAATTTATCTTTCCTGTGGATTTCATTATTTTAGATATGGAGGAAGAGAAGATGTGTTAGTAAAAGTGGACAAATTTATCTTTCCTGTGGATTTCATTGTTTTAGATAATGAGGAATGTAACTCTACAGTTAGCGAATCGTTCAATTACATATCCTAAGGGAGTTATAGAAGATGTGTTAAGATAAATTTATCTTTCCTATGGATTTCATTATTTTAGATATGGAGGAAGATAAAGAAATACCAATAATTTTTGGGAGACATTTTTTAGCTACTGGAAAAGTTATGATAGATGTTCAAAACGGAGAATTAACTATGAGAGTTAACGATCAAGAAGTGACTTTTAACATTACAAAATCTATGAAATATCCTGCTATTGAAAGAGATAATGAATGTTTTCGCATGGAAATTAGTGAACATCTATTGCACGAGCATTTTAAAGATCATTTTGAAGAGAAAGAAAATTTTGAAGACAAAGATGAAATTATTTTGGACAAAATAAAAAATGAAGAATTAAATTATGTTCAAGAAAAATTTGAGATGCTAGATATTACAAGAAATGCTAATAAGAATCTAGTTCCGTCAATTATGAAACCACCTAAACTTGAGTTTAAAATATTGCCTAACCACTTAAAGTTTGTGTTTATAGGAAACTCATATACAATACCTGTTATTATATCTTTAGAGTTAAATGATTTGCAAGAGCAAAGTCTTTTGGATACATTAAAAAGATATAAGAAAGATTTTGGTTGGACCTTAACTGATATTAAAGGAATCACTCCTTCGATATGTATGCACAGAATTATATTAGATGAACAATATAAACCAAGAGTTGATCCATAAAGGAGATTAAACTCGCATAGAATTATATTGGATGAACAATATAAACCAAGAGTTGATCCACAAAGGAGATTAAACCCAATGATGAAAGGAGTAGTCAAGAAGGAAATTTTGAAATGGTTGGACACTAGAATTATATATACTATTTCAGACAGTGCTTGGGTAAGTCCAATTCATTGCGTTCTGAAGAAAGGAGGAGTGACAGTTGAAGCAAAAAAGAATAATGAATTAATACCAATCAGACAAGTTACTGGGTGGTGTATTTGCATTGATTATAGAAAATTAAACACTATCACTAGGAAAGATCACATCCCTTTACCATTTTTAGAACAAATAGTAGATATACTTGCTAAGTACAAATATTTTTATTTTTTAGATGGATATACCGACTATCATCAAATTCCTATTGCTCCCGAGGATCGAGAAAACACAACATTTACTAGTCCTTTTGAAACTTTTGCTTATTGAAGAATGCCTTTCGAATAGTGTAATGCACCTACAACATTCCAAAGATATATGATGTCTATATTTAAGTTAATTGATAATTGATTAGAAGTGTTTATAGATGATTTCTCTGTATTTGGAACATCATTTGACGCATGCCTAAATTGTCTTGAAAAAGTTTTGGAGTTATGCGAAAGAACTAATTTAGTTTTAAATTGGGAGAAATGTTAATTTATGGTTGCAGGAGGATCTGTGTTAGGACATAAAATTTTGTAAAATGGTATGGAAGCAGACCCTGCAAAAATTCAAGTTATATCTAAATTAACACCTCCTACTAATGTAAAAGGGGTTATAAGTTTTCTTGGACATATTGGGTTTTACAGGCGTTATATTAAAGATTTTTCAAAAATTACGAAACCTCTATGCAAACTTTTTGAAAAGGACAAGAAATTTGAATTTACTGAAAGTTGTTTAAATGCCTTTAAGTTATTAAAAGAAAAACTAATCACAACCCCTATTATAGTTTCACCTTACTGGGAGAAACCATTTGAACTGATATGTGATGCTAGTGATTATGCTATTGGAGATTTTCTTCGACAAAGGCATGAAAAGATTTTTAAAGTTATATGCTATGCTAGTGAAACTCTTAATGATGCTCAAATTAACTATACTGTTACTGAAAACGAGTTACTGACTATTGTGTATGCTTTTGATAAATTTAGATCTTATCTAATTGGGACTAAGTGATTGTGTATGCTTTAGAAAAATTTAGATCTTATTTAATTAGGACTAAATGTGTTGTGCACACTGGTGCTTTAGACAAATTTAGATCTTATTTAATTGGAGCTAAATGTGTTGTGCACACTGATCACGTTATTAAATATCTAATGCAAAAGAAGGATGCCAAACCAAGGTTAATTAGATGGATACTTTTGATGAATTTAGATCGTATTTAATTGGAGCTAAATGTATTGTGCATACTGATCACTCTGCTATTAAATATCTTTAGATCTTATTTAATTGGAGCTAAATGTGTTGTGCATAATGATCACTCTGTTATTAAATATTTGATGCGGCTAAATGTGTTGTGCATACTGATCACTCTGCTATTAAATATCTGATGCAAAAGAAGGATAAGCTAAATTTGTTGTGCATACTGATCACTCTGCTATTAAATATCTGATGCAAAAGAAGGATGTTGTTGTGCCCACTGATCACTCTGCTATTAAATATCTAATGCAAAAGAAGGATGTCAAACCAATGTGTGCATAATGATCACTCTGCTATTAAATATCTGATGCAAAAGAAGGATGCTAAACCAAGGTTGGCATACTGATCAATCTGCTATTAAATATCTAATGCAAAAGAAGGATGCTAAACCAAGGTTGATATACTTTTGATGCAAAAATTTGATCTTGTGGTTATTGATAGAAAGGGAACTGATAATCAAATTTTATGTGTTGTGCATACTGATCACTCTGCTATTAAATATCTAATGCAAAAGAAGGATGCAAAACCAAGGTTGATTAGATGGATTCTTTTGATGCAAGAATTTGATTTTGTGGTTATTGATAGAAAGGGAACTGATAATCAAATTGCGGATTATTTGTCGAGATTAGAATATCATGAATTATCTGACACCGATAATGAAGTTATAGATAGTTTTCCTGATGAACAAACTTATAGTATTAATGAGTGGAAAATACCATGGTATGATGATATTGTTAATTATATTGTAAGTGATATTTTGCCACCTATGATGATATTGCAACAACAAAGAAAATTCATTCATGATGCGAAAGAATATTTTTGGGATGCACCTAATTTATATAAACAATGTAATGATCTTATTATGAGAAGATGTGTACCTTATGAAGATACTGAACCAATCATTCAGAAATTTCATGATTCTGAATTTGAAGGACATTTTGGGATTGAAAAAAATGCTTATAAAATTTTACAAGCTGGATTCTATTGGCCTACTCTCTTTAGAGATGTATACTGATACATAAAAACTTATGATCGATGCCAACGAGTAGACAATATATCTAAAAAAATGAAATGCCGCTAAATTTCATGTTAGAAGTTGAGATCTTTGATGTTTGGGGATTAGATTTTATGGGACCATTTATTACTTCATCTGGGAACTTATACATATTAATTGCAGTATACTACGTTTCAAAGTGAGCACAAGCTTTACCTCGTTGTGACACTAAAAGTGTTTCAAGATTTTTAATGAAAAATATTTTCACTGGAAACGGAATGCCGAGAGCGATTTTTACTGACGCAGGATCCCATTTTAGAAATAAATACATTCAGAGATTGGCAGAAAAATTTAATATTATTCATGGAATCTCTACTTCCTATTACCCTCAAACTAGTGAGTTAGCTGAAGTTTCTAATAGAGAGATTAAACAAATACTTAAGAAGACTATAAATCCTAGTAGAGTTGATTGGTCTACGATACCGCATTATGGGCTTACAGGACTGCTTATAAAACTCTTATTGGAATGACTCCTTACATGTGATTTTTGATGAATTCTTGGAAAGACTTGTCACTTACCAGTAGAATTGGAGCATAAAACATATTGAGCGATTAAAGAACTGATTTGAAAGATGCTGGTAAGAAGAGATTGTTACAATTAAATGAATTGGAAGAATTAAGAAATCTTGAAAGATGCTGGTGAGAAGAGATTGTTACAAATGAATGAATTGGAAGAATTAAGAAATGAGTCTTATAATAATGACAAAATTTATAAGGAAAACTAAAGTTATGGTATGATCGAAAAATTAACCACAAGAATTTTGAACCAGGACAAGAAGTTTTACTTTAAAACACAAGGCTGAAGTTATTCCCTAGGAAATTGAAGTCTTGTTGGTTAGGACCCTTTACTGTGACTCGAGTTTATACTTATGGAGCTGTTGAAATTGAAGATCAAAAGACTGGGAGTAGATTTAAATTAAAGGGACATAGATTAAAGCCGTATTTTGAGGGTAACAAACCAAATTTTAAAGAGATTTTAATGGTCAGTCAACCTGAATAGTATCAGAATAGGTCGGGCTGACGACGTTAGACCAAGTGCTTTATGGGAGGCAACCCGTTGTTATCTTTATTTTTATTTTTATTTCGATTATAGTTTTTTTGTTTGAAATTATCATTAGTTTGTAGTAGATTTACTTTGTCTCCTGTATGTCTAAGTGTGCGATTTGATTTGAACTTATGTGCTTAGGTCACTTTCAAAATTTGCTTTTAGATCTCATTATAGTTGAGATTGAGCATTGGATGATTGTTTTCAGCATTTAGAGTGTTGTGGCTTGGATTGAGACGCTGAATTGATGTATTGATGTTGAGAAAATACCAAACTTATGTGTGTCGAGTAATATGTACTGTAACTCTTGGAATTTATATATAATTTTAAGGTTTTGTGTTGTGAATGTTTATTTGGGTTAGTACATCATTTAATCACTTAAAATTTATGTCTAGAATGATTGAATGGGTGTTTTTGAAGCTTGAAATTGATCAAAATGGCAAAAATATGGAAATTGAACCAAATTTGAAATTCTCGCCGACGGCGCCATCGACACTGGTGAGAAGAGATTGTTACAAATGAATGAATTGGAAGAATTAAGAAATGAGTCTTATGATAACGATAAAATTTATATGGAAAACTAAAGTTATGGTATGATCGAAAGATTAAACAGAAGAACTTTGAACCAGGACAAGAAGTTTTGCTTTACAATACAAGGCTGAAGTTATTTCTTTAATTGAAGTCTCTTGGTTAGGACCCTTTACTGTGACTCGAGTTTATACTTACGGAGCTGTTGAAATTGAAGATCAGAAGACTGGGAATAGATTTAAAGTAAATGGACATAGATTAAAGTCTTATTTTGAGGGTAAAAGACCAAATTTTAAAGAGTTTTTAATGGTCAGTCAACCTCAATAGTATCAAAATAGGTCAGACTGACGACGTTAAACCAAGTGCTTTATGGGAGGCAACCCATTGTTGTCTTTATTTTTATTTTTATTGCAATTATAGTGTTTTTGTTTGATATTATCGTTAGTTTGTAGTAGATTTACTTTGTCACCTGTATGTCTAAGTGTGTGATTTGATTTGAACTTATGTGCTTAGGTCACTTTTAAAATTTGGTTTTAGATCTCAGTATAGTTGAGATTGAGCATAGGATGTTTGTTTTCAGCATTTAGAGTGTTGTGGCTTGGATTGTGACACTGAAATGATGTTTTGAGGTTGAGAAAATATCAAACTTATGCATGTCGTATAACGTGTAGTGTAACTCTTCAAATTTATATATAACTGTAAGGTTTTGTGTTGTGAATGTTTATTTGGGTTAGTACATCATTTAATCACTTAAAATTTATGTCTAGAATGATTAAACAGATGTCGTCGAGGCTTGAAATTAATCAAAATTGCAAAAATATGAAAATTGAACTAAATTTGAAATTCTCGCCGACGGCGCCGATGACTCCATCGACGCCACTGACGGCGGATTTTTCCAAAGACTTAGGCTATTTAATTCAATAGATCTTGCTGATGACGCTGAAGACCATGCCAACGACGAGATCCTGAAATAACATTTTTAACTGCGATTTTGATCAGTCAACCACCACTATTCATCATCCCGTTCCTCTTAGAGCAGTTAAATGAAAGAATTGGGGGATTAGAATGCAGAAGTGATTATGATAATGATTACGTATAGAGACATTCTGACTTTGAGATAGCTTACTATGAAGCTCATGCCCGACACTACAGAGGTGAGCTTGATGTTACTTTTCCTGAATGCCCCCGTTATACTCAGTATCAGCCCAATCCACCTGCTGACTAGGGAGGTGAGGATATAGTATGAGACTTTGATATATGATAGTAATTGATGTACTTTTATTTTCGTAATTTTGTAATAAAGATAGATGTTTGTTTGTTTGTACTTTCATTTTTATATTTATGTTGCAATTGGATAATTTTTAATTATTGTTATAAATGTATAGTGTGGTAGTTAAAATTTGCATGTGTAGTTATAATAGATGTTGATTAGTACTTTGTAAAATTATAATGTGATGTGATTTTTATTTGTATTTTAATATATTTGTAATTATTTTTGTTTAGTATTGTGGATGCGTTAGCGAAATATTGTGTTTGTATAATGTTTAGTTTCGTACTTATTTCAAAATTTCATTACCTAGCAAATTCTCTAATGACTTATATGTATAGAAAGCTCCTAATATTACAGACCAGTTGATTTTAAAATTTTGAGAAGGAACTGCAAAAATTTCAGAATGATGAAAATGTCTAAAGTATTGAGGTATGATTTCTATTTAGAATTTTCTTTCCACCTGTATCATTCCATATTGAAAAATTTCAGTTTAGGGGAGGGAAGAAAAAGATTAACTATTAGATGTTCTCAATGTTAATATTTTCAAAAATTATTAATATGATTTTTTGTAAGAATTTAATTCAGATAACTATATTTTGTAGATATTTAAATATTATGGTAGATTTAAAGGAATTATTTTGTAAGGAAAATTAATTTTGTAGATTAAGATATTTAGTATAAGAGAATAAGACTATAATTAACTAATTAAAGTAAAGAAAACTATATTTTGAAAAATTAAGAATCTTAGACATTCATTTGAGAAGAAAAGATTGGAGCTCAATGATGTAAAATATATGAAATACTTATACGGTAAAGGAATGCTTTGAGTTTCAAATTTAGGGAAAGAAATGCGATGTTCAAAATCATTAAAGGTTATCCAGTTGTAGTAATCCTCACTTTAAAAAGAAAAGGAAAGGATTGACAAAAATCTCTGAAAAGAAAATAAAAGAAAATATATATAGGATTGAAAGCAATTCAAATGAAAAAGAAGAAAAAACATATATAAGTGAGGAGAAGCTTGAGGAAATGCCTAATAAAAAATTGGCTTCACTTGGACTTACCTAAAGGAAAAACCAAACTCTATTATTGAACTTATATTTATGGATGAACATCTCTTATTAGTAGTGCTCTCATGAAGTTCCTAACATTTGAATATTCTAAGTGACTTAATATTGCAACATATAGTCATTCTTGAAATGAATAGAAGAGTATTTGAATATTCTAAGTGACTTGATATTACAATATATAGTCATTCTTGAAATGAATAGAAAACAATAACTCTTAAACTCGATGACTAGATAAACTTGTACATATAGAGTTAATTTAATTACTTGAATTTTTTCTGAAAATCTCACTATGGTATTTACTTAAATCAAACTTATAGTATTTCTGAATTAAAAATTTACTACAATAGATCATAAAATTTATGTAGTACTAAATTTACTTGAGGATAAATAATAGTTAAGTTTAGGGGATTTTGACTAAAGGAAAAATATGTTGAGATTTTCATATATATTTTATACTAATATTGATGATATTGCACTTTAAAAAAGGGTGTTGTTGATGTTTTGTTGCAGGTATGTTGAATTATGGTCATTGAAGCAAAAATATGCGAAACGGAGCGAATTTAGAGCAAAATGGACCAAAATATGAAGATTTGAACTAGGGCGCCGACGGTGGGTTTTTTCCGAGAGTCCAGAATCAAATATTCTAGAAGGCTGCCGCCGACGCCATCAAGGCCGCCGACGGCACCATCGACGGTTCTCTTAACAGGTGCATTGAATGTGGACGATTTTTTAATGGACGCTTAGATAACTCTTGGAAAACTCTTTTAAAACTTTAAGAGAAACATTTGAGCCATAAAAAGAGGAGCCCTGTGGTGGTCTCTGCTGAGTTTTTGTTGTTTTTAGAGTGTAAAGAGTTTAATTTAGGGTTAGTATTTTGAGGAATTCTTTGATAGATTGTAAGAGTGGAGGGAAAGTGAGAGATTTCTTCCTCCTTGCCACTTTGAAGAAGAATTCTTTGTGCTGTAAAGAAAGGAAGAGATTCAGAGGAACTTCGAGGAGTTTGCTTGTGGAGGAATTAGAGATAAGTGGTATTTACTTATTGAAGTTTGTATGACTTTCCTTTTATATATAAGTTCTAAGTTTTGTCGTATCTTCTCCATGAGTTCTAAGTAGTTTTCTCTGTCTTTCTTCTTATCTTGAGTTTTCGTGAAATGGTGATTTGAATTGGTTGAGCCATGAGAATGTTAAGGAAGTTGTGATGATCTTTTCAGTTTAATCTTAATTTACTTTCAATGTGGTCAATTGATTTATTAAAATATGTTGAGTTTTACAACAAAAGTGAAGATTACATCCAAGTTTTGAGGTCAAAGCCCTTGATATGGTTGAGTTTTACAACTAAAGTGAAGATTACATCCAAGATTCAAGGAGGTCAAAGCCCTTGGAAATTGGGTGCAAATAAATATAGTTTTACAACTAAGGTGAAGATTACATCCAAGATTTAGGGAGGTCAAAGTCCTTGAAAGTTAGGTGCAAATAAATAGGGAAATAAAAATTATCGGGCGTAGAATTGGAGATTTTAGAGTGACAAGGGTGCAAATAAATAGGGAAATAAAATTATCGGGCGTAGAATTGGAGATTTTAGAGTGACAGAATAAAATCCTCAATTCGGTCATATCGTTTGGGTGCTGAAGTGTAGATGTTAGCCCTCAGATGCGGAGAACATGGGATCTCCAAAGTGAGAGCCGGTATCCTCCCAGCCTAGCCGCAAATTCAGTAACCAAGCATAGGATTAGTAAATGTTTTTTATGCCTGGACCAATGGGTAAAGAATAGGTATGCTTCTATTTGACACAATATAATTTGAACTAATTCACTTTATCCATATACTTTAACAAGAGAATGAATGCTTTCTTATATATTGAACTTCACATTAGAAACTTTATTAGTAGAATTAGTTAATTAAAAGTTTGTTAAAATTACATATTTATTTCAAGTGCCTATTATTGACAAATAAGAAATTTGAACTGTATTGTTGTGATTAAGTATTGATTTTTTAAATCCTAGTTTGTAACCTCTAGTATTACGCCCTATGGAATCGATATCCAGGTCTCCATTAGAGCCCTGTATTACTTGAGCGATGCATATAATTGCATTGATAAGTGTGACTTTGCAATTATTAAATATTTTATACACATTTTTATCAAATCTATAACCGTTGTCAAATTTTTGGCGCCGTTGCTGGGGACTTAAATCTTCTAGCAACAGTATCAAATTCTTGTATTTTTAAGCATATATAAAGTCATTGTCAATAACTTTACGCAGCTCCACACTCCATCAAAATCAAATTGCTTGTGCACACACCATCCCCACAGTGAAAGAAGATAAAGCCCCATCAAAACCCGCACATAGAGAGCCTCTACCCTAGACTTTGATCAACACCCAAATTCAGCCTCGATCAAATTTGGGTCTAGGCCTTTCACCACAGCAAGAGGCTCAATCTCTAGCCTCCTTGGACCTCCACGAACGTGCCGAGCATCTCTGATTGAAGCTTCCCTTCTTAGAGCAAAGGTATTGAACTTTCCCTCTTTCCGAGTATATTTTGACTCTTCATGTGATTAGGGTTAAGTTAATGGCATGATTACCGTATGGATATGTTCGTCTCACTTAGGCAAGTCTATAGGATCAAACCCGAGATCATTTGGTTGAGAAATGAGTGAAATCTTAAGCTTTTAATGTGAATGGTTCATGAGTGTTGGCTATCGGTGATGATGAAAGTAAGCCTTTTGATCGAGCGTGTATCAGATGGACGAACAAGATCGAGCCGGACAGCGCCTTCATACATGAACCACGGGCCGAGTCAGCGCTGAGGTGGATGACGATGCTTAACCAAAGGATGCCGCGTGGAGCTTTAGAGCCACCATAAGATGACGTGGCGCCACATGTTTCAATAGAAAAATAAGGATTTTTTTATTTATTTAAATTCCCATAACTTTGAAAAATCATATCTTTGGATAGAAAAATCACAAAAAAATACCCTAGTGGTCAGTGAACAGAGGAGTACAATGTGAAAATAGTTTGAAGTTTATTTGATGCATATTTTATTTCTAATTAATTAAATATTATTCTAAGTATTTTGATTCTCCATGCATTCAAGTATTTCACCGTGGTTTTTTCCAAAGTCAGAAAAAACTCCTAGACAGAGATCCATATTTTTCAAGTTTATGTCCATCATTTACATAAATTAATCATAATAATTAGCGTATTTTTTAGAAAAATCTAAGAAAGTTTTGGTAGGTTCACTGTGACTAGAGAAACCTAGGAAAAATTTGCATGGGCTAAGTCATTAAGAACACACCTAATTTTCTTAAAACCCTAAGATACAAGAAATATAATTTGGAAAAAATAAACATCTAAATGACTTGAGTTTGATTCTCCATTGTAATCTAAAGTTCAGAGGACTCTCCATAAAAAATTCAAAACATTTGGAGTTCATTTGACAACTTAATTTGATTTTCTAAGTTAAATAACATTTTTATACTAAAAATGATTTTTAATAATTAAAATATAATTTAAAAAATTATAAAATTGGTTTGGGAGTTCTCTGTGATCAGAGGGATTTTCTAAAAATAGAATTGTAAATAAAAAAAATTCATTTTTAAGCATATTTTGAGTATTTTAATAAAAATCATAAAATTAATAAAATTCATGAAAATATTCTAAATTATTTCCTAAGCACTTAGGAGCAATTAAAATATTTTTCCTAATTTTCTAAGTGAAGACATTGAGTTTTAAGCCTTAAAAATAATTTTCAAAGGTTAAAAATGGATTTTCCTTAATTTCTCACTAAAACATATCTAATAATTCAAAAAAAAATCATAAAAATGTGAAATTTTATCTTCTCGGTTCTTTGACCTCAAAGAGATTTAATAAAAATGAAAAACTAAATTTATAATTAATTAGTAATTTAGAACTTAAAATAATTGTAGTCATTCAAATAAAACTCAAAAAATCATGAAATTTGGTCAAAGTGGCTCTCTGGTCTAACTCTACCTCTAATAAAAATTTCAAGTGATTAGGCTTTGCCTTGGTAAAGTTATTGAATTTTCGTTGAATAATCCTATTTTTGCTTGTAAATAATCATTTAAATTAAATTAAGTTTTGAAAAAACACATTTTCACTTATGATGTTGTAATTGACTCATGAGTGAGGTAGGATAAAAATCCCAAAGTTATTTGAATTAAATTTGATGAATTATGAACTGATAGAGTCTTAGGGGTAAAAGTGCAATTTTGAAAATCTAGCCCTAATTAACATTTAGGCTTAATTCAAGAGGGTGAGATAGGCAAACTTTGATCTCAATTAAAATGTTCAGATGATTGAAACATAAGGAATAATTAGTAGAAACTAATTTCACATTTCTTACTTAAAGGATAAATTTACAATTTCCTAAATTTCTTAAATCATTAAGATTTAGAGGTCTATTAAATTAAATGATCCTAGATTTAGGGGTGTGATTTTGGATGTTAATAATTCACTAATTTAATACCCCTAGTTGGTGTTCAAGTGACATTCAAATGTTTTCATAATGAATTATTATCACTCAAAACTCAATTTATTTTAAAATTACTAATATGTCCACCAAGGTCCTAAGGGCTTAGTAGTGACCTAGGTTAAATCAAATTTTGGTTGAATGAGGATTAAAAAAGTGAATGTAACAAGAAATTGAACACCTTTAAAACACTATGTCGACACTATTTTTAGTTGAGGAGTTGCCCGTAAGAAGCTGTCGGTCACCGAAATCGAAATCTTGTCGCCCGTTTTGGAAGGATATTTTAATTTACATATAGATTTAAGTTTAGAGAAATATGAAATCAAACTGACCCAATATTTTTCATAGTTTAAATGAAAGGGGCACTGTACCTCTAACCCTGTATCTATCTCGAAGGATAAACACAAGACTTGAGGATGAGACTCAATCAAATAAACTAAGAAATATATGACGTCCGTTTTGTCTGTCAAACCATTTTATCTACAAAAAAATTTCCTTTATTTAACATGAAGAATTAAATAGAGTTTATATTAAGCTTGGTTCGGACAAGCTTCCTATAAGGACAAACCTTTGTAGTTAATTACATCTTAGATGACTGAAGTCACCTAAGAAAACTCTCGAAAAAAATAAAAAAATATTATCTTCAAGTAGGTCAAAGGTAGGACTTTTTTAACAAAAGCGGACAAAGAGGTGTGAAATGGGTTTAGCTCAAATTTGAAGCATTTTGTTGTAGAATCCAAAGGAAGAAGAACCAGGGGATTTCATAGATCCGGAGGAGAACTCTGTGACTTCCCGGTCTACCCTATGGTTTGTCTTCAGTTTTGAGGAGAAATATTTATTTGAGTGTTTCATCCTGCCAATTTTATTAGTTTAGGGCTTACATTTGTGTGAAACGATCACATAAATAGCCTAGAAAATGTGAGGATTTAGGTCGTGATGGACGACAACCTCGGCATCCTAAAATGAGTTAGAGCTTATATTATACAGTAGAGGTGTACAAAGGCCTAAAGAGAAGGTGAGGATTAACGTTGCATAAGCAAACAACTTTGAAATCATATGACTTGTTGTTTAATTCTAAGGAAGGAATTAGTTTAGTCGGGGAAGACATGTTTTGCTGTTGGAGATGGTCATGCTTTCCACCATGCTAGCTTCAAGCTCCTTGCCATGACGACTTTAAGTTTTCTAGGGTGTCAAGTTATGATGTTAAATCAGATGATCCTATGGTTAAAGTTCTTTAAATGTTATGGAGTATGTTAAAGTTGATTAAAGCGAGACCGGTTAGGATCCTACGGTTCCCTCATTCCGGCATCACTATTTTCTATTGGATTCACTTAGCCCAAATGAACCCACTATTTTCGATTGGATTCACTTAGTCCAAATGAATTTACTAAACTCAACTTAATGAGTTCTGGCCTTATGATTGAAGTTCTTTAAATTTTATGGAGGCATGTTAAAGTTGATTAGAGCGACACCAATCCTACGTCCCTCGTTCCGGCATCACTATTTTCTATTGGATTCACTTAGTCCAAATGAACTTATCAAACGCATCTTTAAATTTTATGAGGTCATATTAAAGTTGATTAGAGCGACACCAGTTAGGATCCTACGGCTCCCTCGTTCCGGTATCACTATTTTCTATTGGATTCACTTAGTCCAAATGAACTTACTAAACCCCCTCGTTCCGGTACCACTATTTTCTATTGGATTCACTTAGTCCAAATGAATTTACTAAACTTTACTTAATGAGTTTCATACTTCATTTAGACCGTGGGAAGCCTCGTTAGCAACCGTAGGTTACCTCCTCTGAGGGATTCCCGTTCATCCGATAAAGACGTCTTAATTTAGTTGCAATTATTGTTTCGTGATGTTTGTGATTAAATTTTGAGTTATCATATATTTTGAATTTTGTGGCGGTGAATTTTATCTTGATTAATCTTAATTTTAGTTTTGGGTTTTGGTTTTGTGGCTATCCTAGCAGTTTTGATTTTCATGCAGGGTGATATTGTTGTTTAGAATGCAAGTTTTGTAAGCATAAAAAGTACAGTATGAAAGTACAAGAAAAATGACACTGTAAACTATAAAAAGCGTACCTAGCGAGTCTTCTCATTCAACCAAATGAGACTCAAAATGCATGTGAGAGCTCTTTATATAAAGCGTAAAAGTAAGGTTTTAGTGATCTACTCAACCCTAGGTTAACTTAATGAGTTTCATACTTTAATTTGGCATAAACTTGAAAAATATGGATATTTGTCTAGAGATTTTCTATGACTTTGGAAAAATCAGAGAATGTTCCCTAAGACAGAGGCAACAACATGCCAAAATTTCATGCCATGATAAAATGTCTATATACAATGAGAATTAAAATTCTAAAAATAATGTTTAATTAATTAAAAATTAAATATGCATCCCATAAACTTCAAATTATTTCCACATTATTTTCCTTTGTTCACCGAGCAAGAGGGTATTTTAATTTTAATTTTGTTATTGTTATACACCAAGATATGGATTTTGGAATTTATGGCTATTTATTTAAATCAGAAAATATTGAAAGTTAAGAATCAATCTCAAGAGAGAGTCAGAAGTTAAGGACATACCTCAAAAGAAGTGAATCAGAAGTTAAGGACTAATTGCAAAATGAGAATTGGTGGTGTTAAACCCATAAACTTGTGTTATGTGAAAAGTTTGACATTGGTGAGGAAAATGTTCAAAATTTTGTGAGGTTTTGTGCAGATCATGAAATTTTGCGAGAATGTGAAGAGAGTTAGTGTAGACAAAGACAGTCGTGCTGCTCGAACAAGGACTAAAAGATCTCGAAATTGAGAGAATCAACTCAATAGATTTATTTTCTTTTCTTGTTATTTTTATTCACATTTAATTATCAAAATATGTTTTCAAAAATTTAATTTTAGTTGGTTGATTTTTTTTAAAATAAAGTTGTTTTATTGTATGCTTGTTTGTTATTTTTATTTAAATTTTTTTATCATCAACTTTTTTGTTTTGTTCATTGTTCTTTATAATCTCGAACCAACGTATGGTCCGTGGCCTTTATCCATCAAACAAAAAGGCAATTGACAAAAATACAAATTTTTGAAAGAAACTTCATTAATATGTTCCAATAATTATTACAGATTGAATGTAGGCCAAAGTCTCAAAAAGTATAATATGCTAAGTGCATCAAAGTACATCTACAAATATCCCATGCCAAGTACATATCATAAGTTGAGCATGTCTGATACATATCATATCTACTATAACAAAATGCTATAAAACAGACATGAATCCTCTAAATGTCTGTCTCTGGTGAGGCAAGCTCCCGATCGAGCAGACCTTGTAAGCCACGCTTCAGGACAAGAGTTCCCTTTACATGTACTTTGAGGTGCGACCCTCTCATAGCTCGTACTATAGTAGTTCTTCCAACTCTAGATCTGGTTGAAATCCATATGACATTTTGTTATTATCCATTTGTCAAAAGGTCACGGACACCCTACGGTGTCGCACCCTTAAATAAATAGCTTGGAGACGTCTGCTCCGTCCTTTTAAGGACTAGCACTGAAACAACAGGTAGCGGAATTTCTATGGATGCTCTGAATTCACTAGGGCTAATAATATCTATTTCTTTTCCAAATAGAATGTTGCTTTTTCTCATGAATGAGATTGTGCAGAAAGGTCTCACAAAGTAATGATGATCAATGTGCGGAGGTATGCAGTCTCGTTCATCGTACATGTTGATGATGTAGCTGTTAGGAATGCAGTTAGTTGGTAGTATGCTCCATCAGACCATTCTTTTAATCATCCATTTTATCATTGGAGGTAGTGCATCCACCTGATCATTTCTGAGAATCATAGGAGGATTTCCTTGTCTATTGTTGCTAAAGTTGTAGCAGCAGTCGCATTGGATAGTGATCCTCAACTTTCCTCACATCCACTTTCTTGGCTTGGAATAGGTTCTTTCCATATGCAGGCCTGCTCGACCTCTATCTCTCAGGTCAAAAATACAGTTGAGAATGTTTCGTTCATCACTTTCTGAGAAGACCCTAGTGTATAATTCCAATCCCTCTAATATGTTGATGAACCTCCCTTGCACTTCTTCTTAAAATTTAAAGTCCCTTTTGCTTACTTTGTTTATTCTGTAGTATTCTTCCGTACTTAGGATTGGCGGCTGTCGAGGATGTTCCCTCATTTCAACGACGGGAACTTGATCCCTTGATACTGCTAATATGAAAAGTACAACAATAATTCAGATTATATTTCTCTTGTATTTCCTTACCATGCAACAAAACCAAAAACATGATTTTGAAGAAAAAATAAGAATTTAACTTTTAATTTATATATATTGGGATACTAGGTATCGTTATCAAGTAATATATGACTTTTTTATTAAGATATAAATGTCAAACCAACAGAAAGTTTATACAATATACACTTTTAGAAAACTTTCTATTTTTAAAAGATAATTACTTAAACTAAATAAATTTTACAGTAATAAAAACTCAAATATTTTTGGTATTTTTGATATTTAGAAAAAACAGTAACAACTTAAAAAGATAACTAGAGTTTTGCAAATGAAAAAAACATAATAAGAGAAAAATCTTTCTTTTTATCGTGAATCAGTAATAAGTATAGGATGTCGGGTTAAATAAGATAAAACATTCTTTACCCTTACTAGAGTTGCTATAAAGAACATTGGCTAATTTAAAGTTTGAATAGTTCTGAAGATCGGCTAGGCAGAACCCTTACTAGAGATGATATAAAGAACATTGGCTAATTTAAAGTTTGAATAGTTCTGAAGACAGGCTAGGCCCTTACTAGAGATGCTATAAAGAATATTGGCTAATTTAAAGTTTGAATAGTTTTGAAGACCGACCTTACTAGAGATGCTATAAAGAACATTGGCTAATTTAAAGTTTGAATAGTTCTAAAGACCAGATAGGTAGGGAAGATACCATGTATAGGAATTCTATTGTGAAAGTATGCAAATTGTGTTGTGTCAAATAGGAGCAATAATATTCTTTACCCTTACTGGAGATGCTATAAAGAACATTGGCTAATTTAAAGTTTGAATAGTTCTGAAGACCGACTAGGCATGGAAGATACTAGCTCTCACTCTAGAGTTCACTCGATTCCCTCCACCTAGGGACTAACATCTCATATTAGAACCTAAATCAATAACTATGTTGGGGGCTTTAACCTGTCACTTTAAAGTCCTCTAACTCTACACCCTTCAATGAATATTTCCCTATTTATTTGCACTCAATCATATGAGCTACATTCTCATTCATACAACCTCATGTGATTCTTTCTAATTGTTGACTGGGACAATACCAGCCCGGTTTTTACATGTTCTCACAACAAATTTTAACATCTGGATTTGCCAAATCAAGAAGTAAATGATGTGCATGGATTTAAATCATCACAACTTCTTTCAACATTAAAGATCAATACTCTCCACAATTTCCATCCAAAACTTAATTACTCATCATTTTAATAAGAAAGATAAAGAAAACTACTCAGAATCCATGGAGAGAATAAAACCACATCTTAGTTTAAAAGTAGAAATCATTGTTAAACAACCAACAAGTCTGAATTAAAACTAAAAGTAGTCTCAAAGCAAAAAGATAAAAACTTAAGTAAAAGTGGTGCATGAAAATCTCTCCAAACTAACTCCAGAAATGATGAACTTTCAAAACTTTCCAATTATTTTCAGGACTCACACTTTTTCAGACCTTTTTAGGAGCCTTTTCAAAGTCCTCTCTTCTTTTTTTAATAGTTTTCCAAGAGGTGCCTTGGAAACTCTTCAAAATATGTCTCAATTAGATGTATTTCCCAAAGAGATGCATCCTTTCATGATAATTATCGTCCATGGTGGTTATCACTACCTATTAAGCCAATGGGAGCCTAAAAAACCCCTTTAAAATTTGTAAAAACCAACTTTACTCGTCTAGTAACTACCACTGGAGCTTAAGCGCGGGACCTCTGGCTCTTAGGTGGGGCGTTCTTTGTTTAACCGGCGCTTAAGCGCAGGATCTGGCGCTTAGGCGCCAAAACTCATTTGCACATTTTTCACCTTTTTGCTCTAAATTTGATACTTTTTCACTACTTTATGCATTTTTCACCTTTTTATTTGTATTTGCAATAAAAAACCAAAAATACCTTTCATTAAATCGTAATATCTCAAAAATAAGTACAAAAATGTGTCTAAAAACACTACATATTTTAGGTGTATCAAAATCCCCCAAACTTAAAATGTTACTTGTCCTCAAGTGACACTTCAATCTTTAAAAACTACATATGTATGATATGTATATGTGTTTCTTTAGAAGTTACTATAATTTAAATTTAGAAATATTGGGGTCCAAATTTACCTTTAAATCTTTAAAAACCAACATAAGTAGATAATGTATATGAGTTTCTTTAGAAGTTACTAAAATTTTGATGTAGAAATATAGTAGTCCAATTTAGGAGTTTCTTTAGGAGTTACTAAAATTTTGATTTAGAAATATAGCAGTCTAATTTAGAAAAATTATTCAGTAAATGAGACCAACTTAAAGTTTAGAAATTCTTAAAGTTAAGAAAGATGAAAATATAAGTTTTTATAATTCAGAAATGTATTGTAGATTTTCCAAATTTAGAATTTAGTTCTTTTATTATCTCTACTTAAAAATTTTCATTAAAAATAATTTTACTTACTATATTATATCTATAAGCTTAAGAGTTTCTCAAGTCTTATACTTTAAAAAAATCAAGTCTAGAACCAATTTTTGTTTAGGCACTAATCCTCAAGCTTTTCCTTCCTAATTTTTTTTCTCTTTTTCTTTTTCTTTTTCTTTTCTTTTCTTTCTCTTTTTCTTTTCTTTTTATTTTCTTTCTTTTTTTTCTTATCTTTTCAGGCAAGGATTACTGTAACTAGATAAGTCTTTAATGGATTTTGAATTCCACTTCTCCTTTTCTAAAGCGTCTTTTACTTATAAATATAATAATAGTTTTGAAAATTATTTTAATAAAAGAAATTTAAGTAATAAAAATTATAGTCTAAATTATCTAAATTTTTCAAAAATATAATTTTTCTTACTAAAGATAGTTACTTATATTAATCATTTCTTATCTAAAAACTTTTTAACTTAAAGTTTTTGTTCATTTCTAAAAATTTTTACTAAATTTTCTTACTCATTTCTAAAATCAAATTTTATTTCCCTAATATAACTTCATATAAATAATCAATTTTTTTCTTTTCAAATCAAATTCAATTATAGCACATTTGAGAACAAACAAAATTCCAGTTTTTAAAATATTTTTCATCCTCGCCAAACTTCAATTTTTAACAATTTTTTAGCAGGAATACAAATTTAAAAATAACATGCTAATAGGAATTTTAAACCCTAATGATACAAGTATTAAACTAAAAAAAGGAGTAAAATTAATTTTTGATCAAATATTCTATATTTTCGTTTTACTTTAACATGTAGAGATTCAATAGACTTCTAAATAGTGAGTATAAACATAAAAGAAAACATACACACTATTGACATCGCAATCCTAACATAAAGGCAAACTTGCAAACATGATAAAAGAAAAATAAAGCGTAGCAGTTTCTGAATTTCAAGTTTAAGATCTAAGCTAGCAAGATTTTCTACTTATAACAGATATGAAATTAAGTTAAGTTCTAAACTAACTAAATCATAGTAATAAACACAAAACAGTAGTTACTACCCTAAAATTTAAAAATAAAATGCTAACTACCACAAATGTCATAATAACTGTTGACCTCATTTTTGGTTGAGGTCTAGTGTTCTTGTTTAGTAGCCTAAGGTCTAGCCATAGGACTTTATGTTGACTATTCCTAGAAAACTAGAAAAGGAACCCTCACCATTAGAAATTCTAAACTCCTCTTTACTCAACTTGAAGATCCACATAGTGATCCTAACCTCTAGCACTTAGTAGGTGGGGTCATTATGAGGGAGCTCAAAAAGAGTTCCTATAAGACTGTTGGACCTTAGTGTTGGCCCTAGGTATTGGTCTAAAGCTAAGGCACTCACCACAATCACCTCACTCACAACCACTCACAAGCACAAATCAAAATTTTCTTTACTTTAATCCCTTAGTTTTTTGGGATAATCAAGTAGATGGTCCACTAAACCCACTGGCCCTAGACTAGTGTTTAGCTAAAACCAGTACATAGAGGACCCAAAATGGGGTTTCCATTGGTCCATGGCTTATTAATGGTGGTTAACACCCGAACTCTACCAAAATGCCCAACTTAGCCTTTTGCCCCTAAACTCCCCCAAATTATCTAGATACCCATGGAACCCTAAATTTGGCCAAAATTCCCAAATTTACCCAAAATACACAAATTTTTTCAAAAGTCATTTCAAAACTTTTGAAAAATACCCAAATTACCTAAAATCACCAAAAAATCCCAAATTACCAAAATACCCCTCAGCCCAAAATTCCAAAAAAATCCCAAAAAATTCCAAATATTCCCAATTTCACTTTTCTTAAATACCACATGGTCTAATTTGGCCACTTTGACAATTTTGACCAAAACCTTCAAATTGCCTTTAAAGGCCCAACCCCCCCATATCCATATCCAATGTCCATCAAATTGGTCCCCATTTCCCCAATTCCAATCCTAAACTCAAATTCACCGCTCATATGACCAATCTAAACTAAATCCAAGCTCAATTGGCCCTTAGTTTTAGCCCAACTTTGATCCAAATTTAAAGCCCCAATTTTGGCAACATGACCTAATCTCACCTATTAAACTCATAACCCACTCAATTTGCCATAATTTATGTTGAAAACTCTTCATAACGTTCCTGCACATCAAATTAGACCTTCAATTGGCCTCGATGAAGCCTCAATTTCATTTAATTTCAATCTAAATCCAAAAATCCCCAAATTTTCTCCAAATTGGCTATGCTTCCAAATTTCACCAAATTGATTGCCTTCACCCCAAAATTGGCACCTAATTTTTGTTGAAAACTCTTTATGTTGTTCATATTGACAATTTTCAACAATCAATTTGGACTTAGCCCAAGGCTAGCCCAATGTAGACTCAAGTATAGCCCAACATGCCCAAAATGACCAAATCTCCAAAATCCTTCAAATTCACCCTCCAATTGAACTCAAAATCATTTCAACCCTTCACCAAAAATGTCCCTTACAATCATCTACATCAAATGCACCATTCAATTGGGTTTGAAATCATGGCTAGCCTAACCCAAACCCAACCCTTGACCATGTGAACTTAAATGGACCCATGACAAAATTTGACCAAATTAAACTAAACATGACCAAATTAACTCCACCACAGCCAATCCTAGGACCCCTAGAACTGAGCCAAGCTCACCTAACCCAATAAAAATGGGATATGGACCAAGGGTCTCCCAAATTAAAGGATTTATTTCCTTAATTACCCAAACCAAAGATATCCTTGCCAAATCCTCCCACTAATTTAAGTTAATTGCTTTGACAGATTCCCCTAAGGTTCCAGAACTCCTAGCCACCTCCCCTGCCATGGCCGACCAACCTAATCACTGGAGAAGCTACAACCAAGGGCCACCCCCTCTTAAACTTCACCCAATTCAAACCTAGAGGCCAGCTTACCCAATTTAAATTTTAGAGCCCCTCTGCCCTCCACCTAAGCATCACATTGCACCCAACCATTGGCCTTGGCGGCCAACCTAAACTTATTTTTATAAAAAGCTCCCCTCCATGGCCATGGAAGTAGATTTAAAATTTTCTCAGAGAGAGCCATCCAAATTGGTCACAGAGACTCTTTGAGACCCCCTCAGCTCAAGCCAACCACTTTTCCCCACTGATTCCCACTGTGGAAGTTCTGTTTTGAGCTCAAACTTCTGCCTAAAACCATGACAGAGCTCAATACACCTCCATAGTCCACTAAACTTACATTAAACTTACCCACACCTTCACCACAGTGAATGAAGGACAAGCCCTATAAAATTCCCCTTCCACAGAGACCCTAACATAGCTCTAGACGAACACCTGAAATTGAGCTTGGTTGAATTCATACCTAGATCTTAAACCACAACAAGAGGCTCAATCCCTAGCCTCTTTAGAACCCAACAAACATGCCAAGAACCTCTGATTAAATATTCCCTTCTCAGAGCAAAGGTAATGAACTCCCTCTCTTCCCGAGCCTATTTCGATTCTCCATTTGCATAGGCTTAATTTCATAGCATATTAATTGTATACTTATGTTCCTCTAGTCTAGATGAGCATTAAAAAAAATTTCATTCATTTTAGTTGAGAAATGAGGGAGATATCAAGCTTTGAAGAGGGACGGTTCTCGGGCAAGGCCATTGGGGACGATGACAGAGAGCTGTCTGATCGCATGTTTATCTCATCAATGGATTAGATCAAGTTGGAAAATGCTCCTTCACATGAATCGCAAGCCTAATCATCGCTGAGCCGGATTGAAACATCAAATAGGAGCACTCTGCGTGGAACTTCGGAGCCGCTGTAGGTTGACCTGGCGCCGCGCATTTAATTTGATAAATAAAAAATTAAATAAATCAAAAAATGCTCCCTAACTTCAAAAATCCATTTCTTGGTGTAGAAAAATCATAAAAATAAAATAAAAATACCTTCTTGCTCAGTGAACAGAGGAGAAGAATGTGAAAATAATTTGAAGTCCATTTGATGGGTATTTCATTTTTAATAAATTAATTAGAGTTAGGAGTCTTTTAACTTTCCATGCATGTAGGCATATTACCATGGCTTGCAATTTTGACATGTTGTACCCTCTGATAAGTGGAACATTCCATGATTTTTTCAAACTAAAGGGAGACCTCTAGTCAGAGAGTCATATTTTTCAAGCATATGTCTATTATTTGCATAAATTAATCATAATAATTAGTATGTTTCTTAGAAAATTCCAAAAAAAATTTACTAAGTCTACTATCACCAGAGAACTATTTGAAAAATCTTTTATGAGCCAAGTCATATAAAATGCACCTAATCTTCACAAACCCTAAAACATAAAGACAATTAATTTTGCAAAATAAAAACATCAAAATGACTTGATTTTTTATCTCTATTGTTTTCTAAGACTTAGAGAACTCCCCATAAAAATTTCAAAACATTTTGAACTCATTTGATAAATCAAATTGATTTTCTAAGTTAAATGGCATTTTTTATACTAAAATAATTTTTAATAATAAAAATATAACTTAAAAAATTATGAAAATAAGTTTTTGGAGTTCTCTGTGATCAGATGGATTTTCTAAAAAAAATGGTGATTAAAAGAAAAATCTCATTTTTAGCCTATTTTTAAACACTAAAACAATTAAAAAATGATAAAAATCACAAAAATAATAAAATTTATGGAAATGTTCTAATATGTTTCTAAGCATTTAGAAATAACTGGGATATTTTTCCTGACTTTCTAAATGAAGATATTGAATTTTAAAGCTTAAAGTAAATTTTGAAGGCTAAAAAATGGATTTCTACCAAAATAATTCCAATAAATCAAGAAAAAAATAGAAAAAATGTAAAATTTGATTTTCTAGGTCCTCCAACCTAAGGGAGATTTTTTGAAAACATAAAACTTAATTTTGAACTCTTAAAATATTTATAATTAATAAATACTCTAGAATTTAAAATAATTCAAATAGTTCATACAAAGCTCTATAAATCATGAAATTTGTTCTAAATGGTTCTCTATTCTAAGTCTACCTCCAATAAAAATTTGAAGGGATTAGGCTTTGTTCTGGTCAAGTTATGGAATTTTCTTTAAAAAATCCTAATTTTGCATAAAAATAATTATGTAAATTAAATTAAATTTTGAAAAATCACATTTTCTTCTCTGATGGTTTAATTAACCCATGAGTAAAACAAGATAAAAATTTTAAAGTCATTTAAATTAAATTTGACAAATTATGAAGTGATAGAGCCTCAGGGGCAAAAGCGTAATTTTGGAAGTTTAGCCTTAATTAACATTTAGGCTTAATTCAAAGAGGGAAAAGTGTAAACTCTGATTTTAACTAATTCATTTGGATGATTTAAACCAAAAGAGGGATTAATTGGTAAAAACCAATCTCACATTTGTTAATTAAAGGATAAAATTTGTAATTTCCTTAAATTATTAAAATTTGGAAGTCTAGTCAAATAAATGATCCTAGACTTAGGGGTATAGTTTGGGTGTTAACAACTCACTAATTTAATACTCCTATTTTGATTTTCAATTGAATTTAAAAAATGAATCATCATCACTTAAAATTTTAATCTCTTTCTAAGACATCCACCAAAATCTTAGGGGCTTAGTAGTGACCTAATCTAAATCAAATTTGGTTAAATAAGGATTAGAAAAGGTGGACATAACTAAAATTAAACACCTTTAGAGCACTATAACCCCAAAGTTAAAAGTTGGCTGAGTGCCTTGATAACATTAATTTACCCCTTTTAAGGGTCTTTACCCACATAATTTACAAATTAAATCACAAATGATAATTATCCTACTTATAGGGATAATTGAAACATCAATGTTCACTGAGCATTAGAATTATTTTTATAGGGTGGATTTATTAAGCAACATAATAAGTTTAAATGAGCTCGAGACTTTCACCAGGTGGTGAGAAAGAAGCATGGACCTGCTTCTTCCTCCAAATCTATTGGATACCTCGTAGGTCTACTAAACTAATATGTTTTGCTTAACAAAAATCATCCTTAATCAAAATAATAGGGACCCACCAAGATATGACCTAGGGTTAGGTAGGTCGCCAAAACCTTACTTTTTCCGCTTTACATAAAAATGTTCTAACATGCATTTTGAGTTCCTCGCCAAAACCTTACTTTTTCCGCTTTACATAAAATGTTCTAACATGCATTTTGAGTTCCAGGTAGTGGAACTCGAAGACTCGCCAGCTACGCTTTTATAGTTTACAACATTGTCTTTTCTTAAGCTCTCCACATTGTGCTTACTTACCTGCATGTATGAACAAAGCACAAACTTTCATGCTAAACAATGATGTCACTCTGCATGAAAACTACAACTATCTGGATAGACACAAACCCAAACCAAAACCAAAATCTAAAATCAACCAAGTTAAATTTCACCGTAAATAGTGGTGTCGAAACGAGGGAACCGCAGGATCCTAACCGGCGTCGCTCTAATCAACTTTAACATCCCACATAAAATTTAAAGAACTACAACCATAAAGCCACTTGATTTGACATCATAACTTAATACACTAGAAAACTCAAACTCATCACGATGAGGAGATTAGATATAGCATGATGGGCAGCACGACCATCTTTAACAGCAGAACATATCTACACCAACTAAACCATTCCTTCCTTAGAATTAAATAACAAGCCATAGAATTTCGAGGTTGTCTGCCTAGTGCAACATAAATCCTCAACTCATCTTTAGGCATCTGTACAACTCAGCTGTATAATCTAAGCCCTAACTCGCTTAAGATTCTGAGGTTGTCGTTCGTCGTGACCTAAACCCTCACATCTTTCAGTCCATTTGTGTGATTATTTCACACGAATGTAAGTTCTAAATTAATAAAATTGGCGGGATGAAACACTTAAATATTTCACCTCAAAGTTGAAGCCAAACAATAGGATAGACCGGGAAGTCACCGAGGTTCTCCTCTAGATCCATGACATCCTCTAGTTCTTCCTTCTTTTGATTCCAAAAACAAAAATGCTCCAAACTTGAGCCAATCCCATTTCAAATCTCTCTATCTGATCTTGTTGAACAGTCTTATCCTTTTGAAATCCTTGAAGATAATATTTCCTGATTTTTATCGAAAGTTTTTTTAGGTGGATTTGGTCATTTAAGATGTAATTAACTATAGAGGCTTGCCCTTATATGAAACTTTTCTGAACCCAGCTAAATATAAACCTTATTTAATTCTTCATATTAAATAGGGGAAATTGTCGGGAAATAAAATAGTTTTGCAGATCAAACGGACGTCATAGATTTCTTTGTTTATTTGATCAAGTCTCACCCTCAAGTCCTGTGTTTATCTTTCGGGATAGATAAAGGGTTTGAGGTACATCACTCTTTCATTAAAACTATGAAAAATATGGGGGGGTCAATTTGAGTTCATATTTTTCTAAACTTAAATCTTAAAATATCCTTTCGAAGCGGGCAATGGGATTTCGATTCCGGTGACCAACAACTTCTTACGGGCAACTCCCCAAAACAAAATAGTGCCTACAATAACAATAAAATATAAAAGTCCAAAACATCACACAAATACAAATGTAGCAAGCCTAGACCACATAGTTTATATCATATTGCAATCATAAAATAAATCTCTCATCTCTACTCTTCATCCTCAGAATCACCGCTATACCACTTTTCTACATGCTCATAATCAAGATATCTAGGATATAGAGGAAATTGCACTCCTAGGTCACCTCTAATGAGGCTCTCTAAAGATTAGTGGAATTTTTTTTCATAATCACTCTTCCTTCTATTATAACTGTTAGTATGATCTGCAAAATGCTCTAAATTTTGTCCCTTAGCCACGATAAAATTGATATCATCCATCATCTTCTTCAATAACTTATCTCAGGTATCAGTGGACTCACCTCGAGATATAGAAGCTCGTGAAGTAGATGTTCTAGATGAAGAAGCAGCTGAGGTAGATGCAGCAGATGTTTCCATTCCATAGCTCCTGGAAAATCCTCCTCTCCAGCCAAAGATTGAATGCTCAAAATAAGTCTTCACATTCACCTTCGTGATGGGCTTTAGAGGTAACAGAACTTCCTCCCAACTATCATATTTAACCCCGACCTGCTCGCAAAAGGAAAAGATTAAGCAAGCAAATCCCATACATGCAGTTGTAACAGCTGTAGCAGAGTTAATAATAGTCTCACAAATCAAAGCTCCAATGTTGATGAGTTTTCCCTGTTGAATACAATACTTTAACGTCGCTCTTATGACTGGTTGGAAGCAGACAAACAAAAATGAAATAGTGTCAGGCCTTTGAAGGTGCACATAAATTTGAAGTTGGGAAATTTACTCTCATCTCATTTGTAATCTTCCAAATTCCTCTTCCAGCAGTCAAGTATAAAATAATATCGTCTAACTCTCCTTCAGTAGGACTATAATTTGCATAAAAAACATAAAGTATCCAGTGGCAAATGGTAAAACAAGTTGATTACCTTTGGAGAAAAAGGTACCAAATTTCCTTGAACCATAACTAAATTGTCTTCAGCTTCAGGAAGATTTGCATAGAACTCCCTCACAATAGAAATCTCTGTGACAACTGAGAAATAACAAAATTGTTCCCACTGTCGATGAACAATTAAATCTTCCACATCTCCACCCAAATTTCTAAAACAACACTCCTGAATCAATTTTTATGGCTGTAGAGTGTCACTATATCGATCTTGAGCTTTTGAACTAACAAATTTGCTCGAATCAAACAGGCTTTTTCTTTTACTCCTCTTCATTCTTGGTGCCATTCTGCAAATTTTATAAATTCCAAAAATAACTTCAAAAATCAAGTCAAAATCACTAACTAAACTTCCTAAAGCACAAACTAAACTTCGCAAGGAATTTTCATAGAATTTTCATCATTTATCACCATGAATAGTGGATTTTCAAATTTCTCCAATTGTGCTCAAAATACATGGTAAAAATCTAAATTTTTTGCGTAGAAGTAGAGCTCATATCTCAAGAAATCCGAATCTAGCAAATTTTTCTTGATTCCACCAAGAAATCTCCACTTAATGTTGTGCCCTAACCCTTAAAAATTGTGATTTTGAGAGGTAGAAGACGACGGGAGGTGTTAAAAATGGTGTTTTTTGACATAAAATTTTACTTTTAACCTTTCACAAACCAGTTTTTGTGAACCAACGCCTGCCTCTCGGGTTAGCTCGTGCTTAAGTGCGATATGTGGTGCTTAGGCACCAGTACATTTTTTTTAAAATATTCAAATTTAAGTAAAATGCACGATTTTCGTAAGTAAACCACCCCTAAATGGTCTCATAGCACTTAATTGACTACTTTCAACTTCCTATAACTCCCCTCTCTCTCAAAATTCTCCTTAATAACTATTTCAATTTGAGGCTAAAACAACACAAAATTTTCACAAAAAACTAACTTATATCAATTCAAAAACAAGTAAAAATATTTTTGACACTTAATTCTCACTCCAAATAGTCTCAGATGTGAAAGTTTTCCTAAGTACAAAACACTTAACAGACATTC
The DNA here is from genome assembly GCA_002079205.1 of Phalaenopsis hybrid cultivar. Lineage (NCBI taxonomy): Eukaryota > Viridiplantae > Streptophyta > Magnoliopsida > Asparagales > Orchidaceae > Phalaenopsis > Phalaenopsis hybrid cultivar. The sequence continues at coordinate 397,719 of JXCR01097990.1, read as the reverse complement.
ACAATTAAACACATAAGTACCGTAAACACTAACACATGTCTTAAACACTAAAAACACGTAAAGAAAATAACTTTAATCACACAAAAACAAACATAGAACTTAATTCCATTCTTCATTAGAAGGAATAAATTCTGGTCTTTCATTAGTCTCTCCTGGGGCAACTGGAATATATAGTTGATAAAACGAACGGTGGTGATGTGCTCTGATGCAATCTTCTTCAATCCACTTTTGCTTAAGGAACATCTCCTTATCCGCTTCCTCTATATAACTAGTGTGACTAAATTGAATTTTCAATTGCCATCCAATATGCTCTAGATGTGCATGAATCTCCAATACCTTAGTCTCCAGTACAGACATGGTACTTTCAAATTTGTTGTTTTTCTCTGATATCCCTTCAATACTAACAGCTAAGAAACCGTTATACATCTCTTGTGCACTTTGACTAAAGAATTTCTTCCTCATGGTCTCTTCAAATCCATCTCCCATAAAGACATCATTTTAAAATCTCTCTCTTTTAGGCTTTAGGGTTAGAAATGATCTACAGTGGAATTCCTTCACTAAACCCTTCTAATTATAGGCATAAATTCTTTCAATAACTCCTATACACGTTTAGAAACTTCCAAGATACGTTTTTGCAAACTTCTAGGCAATTTTTCCTTCTAAAATATTAATTCTGCATATGTTTTTAAACTATAGCGCTTAAGCGCCGGATTTGACACTTAAGCGTCAGTGCACATTTTTGCACAAGTCAACTTAACATCCAAATTCTCATTTTATCATGTCCAAATCATTAATTTAGGCCTTAAAATTAATACTAACTCATAATAGTCTAAAAAATACTACTCGAAATTTCTTAATCACACATAAAACAATAATAAAAACAAAAATACACCGATACTTATGGGTTGCCTTTCAGAAAGCGCTTAGTTTTACATCATCAACTCGACGTAACCAGTGCTTACTTTGGTTGACACAACATCATTCCAATATTAAACTTTTGTTTATCCCCTATGTAATAAGGATTCAGTCTATGTCCGTTCACTTTAAGGATTTTCTCAGATTTAGGATCTTTAATATCCATAGCTCCATATGGATAAACTTTCATTACAATAAATGGGCCCATCTACCTGGATTTAAGTTTCCTTGGAAATAATCTTAAACTTGAATTATACAGTAAAACTTGTTGCCCTGGTTGAAAATTTTTAGTAAGAGTCTTTCGATCATGCCACATTTTCATCTTTTCTTAAAAAATTTTGGCACTTTCATAAGATTCAATCCTTATGTCTTCAAGCTCATTTAATTGTAATAAATCTTTTCTCACCATCATCTTTCAAAATATAATTGAACTCTTTAATTGCCAAATATGCTTTATGCTCAAGTTCAACTAGTAAGTGACAAGCTTTCCTAAATATTAGGCTATATGGGGACATTCATATAGGAGTTCTATATGAAGTTCTATAAGCCCAAAAAGATAGTCAAGTTTGATTGACCAATCCATTTTTATCCTATAAGCCCACAAAGCATAGTCAAGTTTAACTAACCAATCCATTTTTGTTGGATTCATAATCCATAATTCTTTTAATTTCCCGATTGGATAATTCAGCCAAACCACTTGTCTGAGGATGATATGCAGTAGCATTCCTATGATTTATATGATATTTCTTTAATAACTTCTCCAATATGGCATTTCTAAAATGACTTCCCCCCATCAATAATGATAACTCTTGGCATCCCAAACCTACAAAATATATTCATTTTCAAAAATTTTGCAACACTTTGAACATCACATCAAGGTAAAGCAACAACTTCTATCCATTTGGATACATAGTCCACTGCTAACAAAATATATAAATTTCCAAAAGATGGTATAAATGGTCTAATCCCAAAACATCAAATATTTCAACTTCTACCATATAATTGATAGGCATTCTCATTTCTTCTAGAAATATTGCCTACTCTTTGACATCTATCACAAGTTTTGATATAAGCATTAACATATCTAAAAATTATAGGCCAATAAAATCTAGTTTGTAAAATTTTGTATGTTGTTTTATTAACACCAAAATGTCCCCCAAAATCAAAATTATGACATTTTTGAATAATCTTATAAGTTTCTTCTAATGGTACACATCTTCGAATAATCAGAGCCTTTCCTTGTTTATGTAAAAACGGGTCATCCCAAAAATAAGTCTTAGCTTCAAAAATAAATTTCCTCTTCTGTTGATATGTCATTACATAAGGTACAATGTCACTAACAATAAAGTTCACAATGATGGCATACCACGAAACATGTCACTCATTAATAGTGAAAAAATTTTTCATCTTGAAACTGTTCATTAATTTCAGTTTTAAAATAGAGTGGTTTTTCTAATTCAAGCATAGACAAATGATTAAAAATTTAATTTTCAATCTCCTTCTGATCTACTATTGCAAAATCAAATTCTTGTAAAAGAAGAATCCATCAGATAAGTCTAGGTTTAAGCATCCTTCTTTTTCATTAGATACTTAATAGCAGAATGATCTGTATGCACTATACAATGAGTTCCAATTAAATATGATCTAACTTTATCAAAAGCATATACTATTGCTAGTAACTCTTTTTAAGTTGTTGTATAATTAATTTGAGTTTCATTAAGAGTTTTACTAGCATAGTAAATAACTTTGAAAATTTTATCATATCTTTCTTAAACAACTCCAACAACATAATCATTAGCATCACACATTAATTCAAAAGGTTTTTCCTAATTTGGTGAAACTATAATTTGTGCAGTGATTAGTTTTTCTTTTAATAATTTAAAAGCTTTTAGGCACTTCTCATTAAAATTGAAAATTGCGTCTTTCTCCAGTAAATGACATAAATGCTTAGCAATATTTGAAAAAGCTTTAATATATCTCCTGTAGAATCCAACATGTCCAAAAAAAAACTCTTCATTACCCTTACATTTGTTGGATAAGGTAAATTAGCAATCAATTGAATTTTAGCAGGATCTACTTCCATACCATTTTTTGATATTTGATGACCTAATACAATTTCTCCTCCTACCACAAATTGGCATTTTTCTTAATGTAGGACTAAATTTGTTTCTTCATAGCACTTAAGAACTTTAGATAAATATTCTATACATGAGTCAAATGAAGTTCCAAACATTAAAAAGTCATCCATAAAGACTTCAATCCCTTTTTCAATTAAATCACAAAAAATTGCTATCATAAATATTTGAAATATATCAGGGGCATTACATAATCCAAAGGGCATTCTTCTAAAAGCAAAAGTACCATAAGGACTGGTAAACATTTTTTTCTCTTGATCCTTAGCAGATATTTGAATTTGGTGATAACCAGAATATCCATCCAGAAAATAAAAGTATTTATGTCCAACTAGTCTATCCAGCATTTGATCTAGAAAGGGTAATGGAAAATGATCTTTCCTAGTGCAAACATTTAATTTTCTATAATCAATGCATATTCGCCACCCTGTAACTTGTCTAGTAGGTATTAACTCATTATGTTCAATTACAGATACAGTTACTCCTTCTTTCTTGGAATGTAATGATTTGGACTCACCCATGCACTATCTGAAATAGGGTAGATAATTTCAGCATCAAACCACTTTAAAATTTCTTTCTTTACAACTTCTTTCACAAAAAAATTCAATCTCCTTTGCGAATCAGTCCTGGATTTGCAGTTCTCTTCCATACGAATTCTATGCATACAAGTTGAAGGACTGATTCCTTTAATATCATATTGTCCATCCAAAGGCTTTCTTAAAATTTTTTCAGAATTTTCATCAACCTTTCTTCTTCTTTCATTATTAGTTTTGAGGAAAACTGTAACAAGTAAAATATAGGAATCTCCTAAAAAAGCATATTTTAAATGATCAGGAAGTAACTTCAACCCTAGTTTTGGAGGTTTTTAATAGATGGACAAAATGATTTATCTTTGTCTATCATGTACAAAACTTCAAAACATTCTCAAACATAGTTTGAATCTTCCTTAAAAAGATCTTCACATTAATTTAATTCCTCTTCTTGCTCATGTTCCAAATATTTTTTTACAAAATTTTCTTCATACCTTCCTTAAAAAGATCTTTACATTGATCTAATTCCTCTTCTTGCTCGTGTTCCAAATCTTTTACTTCAGATTTTTCTTCATAATTAGTCTTGAAATGACATTCACTTAGATATCTTATAACATCCATTCTAAAACATTCATCATCTTTACCTTTTGCGGGATATTTCATTGATCTTGAAATGTTAAAAGTAACAGTTTGATCATTGACATGCATTGTTAATTCCCCTTTTTGCACATGTATAATTGCTCTTCCTGTGGCTAGGAATGGTCTCCCCAAAAGGATAGGTATCTCTTTATCTTCCTCCATATCTAGCACAATGAAATCAACAGGAAAGATAAATTGATCCACTTTCAATAAGACATCTTCTATAACTCCTTTAAGGTATGTTATCAAATGATCTGCTAACTGTAGAGTTACAATAGTAGGGGTTATTTCTCCTAATCCTAATCTTTTAAATATTTATAATGGCATAAGGTTAATGCTTGAACCTATCACATAAAGCTTTCCCATAAAATCTGTCTCCTATTGCACATGGAATTGTAAAGCTACCAGAATCTTTAGGGTTTCCAAGGAGCTTAGAATATATACTAACTCCTCATTAAGTGCAACAGTCTCATTATCTTCAAACTTCCTTTTTCTATTGAGAATATCCTTCATAAACTTTATATTGCTGGACATTTGTTCTAAGGCTTTAGCAAATGGAATATTTATTGTAATCTTCTTAAATATTTCCATTGATTTTGAAAGTTGCTTATCCAATTTCTGCTGATGAAGTCTTTGAGGAAATGGAGGTGGTGGTTTTTCCAAATCAATTTTCAATGGAGAAATAAGTCTCTCAGAATCTTTTGGAGCATCCTCTTTTGATTCTTCAATTTCTTCTCTCTTTACTTCATTTTCATTTTGAACACGACCTTCCAACTCTCTTCCGCTTCTATGTTGAATGGCTTTTACTTGTTCTTTATTTTGGTCTTTTGGATTTGATTCAGTATTAATAGGAAGTGTTCCTTGGAATCTATTACTTAATGAATTTGCTATTTTCCCAAGTTGATTCTCGATATTTGTAATTGTAGCTCCTTGAATTTGTAATTGATTTCCCATTTGTAACATCACTTCTTCTATAGATAACTTCTTCTCCTTAAACTGAGTATTACTATTGAAACCAGGAGGATAAGTAGATCTATAATTATTATTCTCTTGGTTGTTCCAGTTTTCTAAGGGGTTTCCTTAGTTGTTCCCCCATTGTTGATTGTTACCACCCAAATTGTTATTCCAGTTAAAGTTGGGATGGTTCTTCCAACCTGGGTTATAATAATTGGGATATGGGTTATTTTGTTTATTATTTTTAGCATTCAAAGTTTCTAATGATGCTTGAGAATCTACCATTTGGCCTAATGATTTCTCTTCAATCATGGAAATTAGTTGAGAAAAATTCATTCTAAATTGGTCTAACATCCTTGAAATTGCAACAACTTGATTTGCTAACATCGTAAATGCATCAGATTCATGAATGTTGGCTACTTTCTTAGGGTTTACCCCCTCAAAAGGCCATTGAAAATTATTAGTAGCCTTTTCTTCAATTAAAGCATAGGCGTCATGAAATGGTTTTGACATCAATGAACCACTTCAGATAATTGACTAAGAGATCCAACTAATCCATTATAAAAAGTTTGAATTATTAACCAATCTTGTATAGCATGCTGTAGACACTTTCTTAAGAGTTCTTTAAATCTTTCCCATGCTTCATAAATATATCCCCCTTCAAAGTGATTAAAAGATGTAATCGCATTTCTAAACTTCGCAGTTTTTGATGGTGGAAAATATTTATCAAGGATNCTACTTTCTTAGGATTTACCCTCTCAGAAGGCCATTGAAAATTATTGGTAGTCATTTCTTCAATTAAAGAATAAGCATCCTGAAATGGTTTTGACATCAATGAACCATCGATAATTGATCTAAGAGATCCAACTAATCCATTATAAAAAGTTTGAATTATTAACCAATCTCGGATATTGATCTAAGAGATCCAACTAATCCATTATAAAAAGTTTGAATTATTAACCAATCTAGTATATCATGGTGTGGACACTTTTTTAAGAGTTCTTTCAATTCTTTTCCATGCTTCATAAATAGATTCCTTTCAAATTGATTAAAAGATGTAATATCATTTCTAAGCTTCGTAGTTTTTTATGGTGGAAAATATTTAGCAAGTAATTTTTGTGTGTAATATCATTTCTAAGCTTCACAATTTTTTATGGTGGAAAATATTTAGCAAGGAATTTTTATGTTAAATCAAACCAAGTTCTGATAGATCCAGGTGCTAAAAAATTCAATCACATCTTAGCTTTATCCCTCTGTGAAAAAGGAAATAACCTAAGTCTTATGGCATCATCTGATACACCATCGTATTTAAATGTAGGGCACATTTCTAGAAAATTGGCAAGATATAAATCTGGATCTTCAGTTGGTGATCCCCCNTTTTGTGCTAAATCACCCCAAGTTTTGATAGATCCAGGTGCTAACGAATTCAACCACATCTTAGTTTTATCCATCAGTGAAAAATGAAATAACCTAATTCTTATGGCATCATCTGATACACCACAGTATTTAAATGTAGCGCAAAATTCTAGAAAATTGGCAAGATGTAAACTTGGTTCTTCAATTGGTGATCCCCCAAACTAATTATTTGATATCATTTGAATAATAATAGGTTTAAGCTCAAATGAATTAGCCACTACAATAGGTTTTTGAATACTACAATGGAGTTCATCTACAGTAGGGTTGGCATAATCTCTTAAAGGTCTAAACTCTTAATGAATTTTAGCATTTTGATTATTTTGGTCTTCCATTTCTATAATTTTTTGGAGTTTTCAAAATTTATAATTTTTTTAGTTTGTTCTGATTTTTCTAATAGTTCTTTCTAATTTGGAATTATAGGGCACTAGTCCTTCAGAACCTGAATTATGCATACACTATCATAAAATAAATTAAAATAAAATTCAAAACACACAAAAAAATAAGATACAATACTTAAAGTTTAAATAAAACTTTCTAAAAATAGAAATTTTGCTTTTGATTCCCCAGAAATGGCGCCAAAAACTTGATCCCTCTTGATACTTCTATTATGCAAAGTACAACAATAATTCAGATTATATTACACTTATATTTCCTTATTTTACAACAAAACCAAAACTTGATCCTGAAGAAAAATAAGACTTTCACTTTTAATTTATAAATATTGGGATACTACGCAAGTATACGTATTGTTATCAAGTAATATAGGACTTTTTGATTAGGACCTGAATATCAAACCCACAGGGAATTTATATAATATGCACTTGTAGAAAATTTTCTATTTTTAAAAAGACAATTACTTAAACTTAATATATTTTGCAGTAATAAAAATTCAAATATTTTTTGTTTTTTTGATATTTTGACAAAAAAGTAATAACTTAAAAATATAATTAGAGTTTTGTAGATGAAAAGCACTTAATAAAAAAATATCTTTCTTCTTATCATGAATCAGTAATAAGTATTGGAATTCTGTTATGGAAATATGTAAGTTGTCTTGTGCCAAATAGGAGCAATAATATTCTTTACCTTTACTAGAGTTGCTATAAAGAACATTGGCTAATTTAAAGTTTGAATAGTTCTGAAGATCGGTTAGGCAGGGAAGATACTAGCTCTCACTCTAGAGTTCCCTCGATTCCCTCCAATAAACCAAGTTGGGGCCTTTAACCTATCACTTTAAAGTCCTCTAACTCTACACCCTTCAATGAATATTTTCTTATTTATTTACACTCAATCATATGAATTACATTCAAATTCATACAACCTCATGTGATTCTTTCCAATTGTTGACTGATAATATCAGCCCAGTTCTTACATGTTTTCACTNTTACAGGTCTAAACTCTTGATGAATTTCAGCATTTTGATTATTTTAGTCTGCCATTTCTGTAATTTTTTTGGGTTTTTCAACATTTATAATTTTCTTGGTTTTTCTAATTTTTCTAATAGTTCTTTCTAATTTAGAATCGTAGGGCACTAGTCCTTCAGAACCCGAACTACACATACACTAATATATAATAAAATAAAAATAAAATAAAATAAAATAAGATAAGATAACTTAAAGTTTAAATAAGACTTTCTAAAAATAGAAATTTTGCTTTCTTTTTAATCTCCGACAACGGCGCCAAAAACTTGATCTCTGGATACTGCTAATATGCAAAGTACAACAATAATTCAGATTACATTTCACTTATATTTCCCTACTTTGCAACAAACCCAAAAAGTTGATTGTGAAGAAAAATAAGAATTTTAATTTTAATTTATATATATTGGGATACTACACAAGTATACGTATCGTTATCAAGTAATATAAAATTTTTGATTAAGAACTCAATATCGAGCCCACGGGGAATTTATACAATATGCACTTTTTGAAAACTTTCTATTTTAAAAAATACAATTACTTACACTAAATATATTCTGCAGTAATAAAAGTTCAAATATTTTTGGTATTTTTGATATTTTGACAAAACAGTAACAACTTAAAAAGATAACTAGAGTTTTGTAGATGAAAACCACCTAATAAGAAAAATATCTTTCTTCTTATCATGAATGAGTAATAAGTATAAGAATTTTTTTGTGGAAGTATGCAAATTGTGTTGTGCCAAATAGGATAAATAATGTTTTTTACCCTTACTAGAGATGCTATAAAGAACATTAGCTAATTTAAAGTTTGAATAGTTTTGAAGACCGGCTAGGCAGGGAGGATACTAGCTCACTCTAGAGTTCCCTCAATTCCGTCCACTTAGGGGCTAACATAACATATCATAAACTAAAACATTAAACTAAGGTGGGGGCTTTAACCTGTCACTTTAAATTCTTCTAGTTGTACACCCTTCAATGAATATTTTCCTATTTATTTGCATTCAATCATATGAGCTACATTCTCATTCATATAACCTTATGTGATTCTTTTTAATCTTTGACTGAGAAAATACGAGCCTGGTTCTTACATTTTCTCACAACAAATTTTAATATATGGATTGGCCAAATCAAGAAGTAAATGGTGTGCATGGATTTAAATCATCACAACTTCTTCCAACATTAAAGATCAATACTTTCCATAATTTCCATCCAAAACTTAATTACTTATCATTCTAAGAAGAAAGTTAAAGAAAACTACTCAGAATCTTTTATCCATTACTTAATTACTTATCATTTTAAGATGAAAGATAAAGAAAAATACTCAAAATCCTAACACTTTAATTACTTATCATTTTAAGGAGAAAGATAAAGAAAACTACTCATAATCCATGAAAAAGAAACACACTTTAGTTTAAAAGAAGAAATCATTGTCAAACCAACAACAAGTCTCAATTAAAACCAAAGAAGTACTTTAGTTTAAAAGTAGAAATCATTGTCAAACCAACAACAAGTCTCAATTAAAACCAAAAAGTCTCAAAGAAAAAACATAAAAACTTATCTCAAGTTCTCCACCAAAGTCTTGAAGTTCCTTTGGATCTCTTCTCTCTACAATCACTCAAAATAAAATAGCAAAAAAGAAAAAATGAAGTAAAAGTGCTTCCTAAAAATCTCCCTGAACTAACTCCCCAAATGATGAACTTTCAAAACTTTCCAACTATTTTAGGACTCACACTTTTTCGGACCGTTTTCAAAGTCCTCTCTTCTTTCTTTCATAGTTTTCTAAGAGGTGCCTTGGAAACTCTTCAAAATGTGTCCCAATTTGATGTATTTCCCAAAGAGATGCATCCTTTAGTGATAATTTTGGTCAATGGTGGTTATAACCATCTATTAAGCCAATGGGTGCCTCAAAAACCTCTTCAAAATTCACAAAAACTGACTTTACTCGTCTAGTATCTGCCACTGGTGCTTAAGCGTGGGACCTCTAGTGCTTAGGCGTGACCTTTTCTGTTTAACTGGCGCTTAAGCGCCGGATCTGACGCTTAGGAGCCAAAACTTATTTTCACATTTTTCACTTTTTTGCTGCAAATTTGATCCTTTTTCACTCCTTTAAGCATTTTTTACCTTTTTTGTATCTGCAAGAAAAACACAAAAATACCTTCCATTAAAGCGCAATATCTAAAAAATTGGTATAAAAATGTGGCTAAAAATACTATATATTTTAGGTGTATCAGAACCCAAGCTGGTGTTGATTTTGGCGTTAACAAAATGTTTATCTCGGCATCCAAAGGGACATATGGCTCTGGACTCGATGGGAGATATTGATATGTTTCTAGCGGGACATATGACTCCCCCATCAGGCAATCGGTGGTTTGAGACCCATCATCGATAGATGCATACTCCTCTATGGTGTTGTAGTGCTGTGGGTGTAGGACATTACAGTCCGGGCATTCCACGAATGCCCCTATAGCTGACGCTCATGCAGGTATTTCGGCGTTGCAGGTCGGGCAACCCGTGCAAAGAACATCTGAAGCTTGTGGAATTTCTGGCTCTGTAACAAACCCAGAGTCCTCATATATAGCAGGCAAGATGGAAGAGGCTTCTCACATGTCTGGATCATAAATGTTCCCTTTAGAAATAGGGGTAAGTAAATTCCCTGCCTCTTTCTTGTGTCTTCCTTCTTCTTGTAAGAATGTCCTCTACTTTTGGCGGCTAGCATTTATACGCTGATTTCTTCTTAGTGGAGCTTCCAATAGTCTTTCATTATCGGCAGTGACTAGGCCCCCAGTCGGCGTAGCTATCATGGATGGTAGGCGGCTGGTCCCCTCCATCGGGTCTTGTTGTACCATCACATTCTTTCCCTTCATTGATGAATTGTCTTTGGTGGTCAACCCTAGCAGTGAGGGCAACCCTTCCTTTTTCTAACGGCTTGACTAAATTCCACGTCAAAGTCTATGGTGCCTCTCTACGGTGCCATTTCCTTGTTGAGTGCAGATGACAGGAAAATTGTCAATGAACTGAAACTTAGAATGAACAAGAACAAAACAACGTATTTTTTAAAGGAAATTTTAGTTTATTTTGGTGAAGAAGTCATTTGTTGGTTTATTCATTTTGTTTAATTTAGTAGGATATTAAGTTTAAAAAGAGAAAATTGAAGTGTGTAATTTTAAAAAAATTTCATTATGTTGAGGTTAATCTTATTACAAAAATTTTGGACTTAATTGCAGACATTTGTTCACATAGATAGCCCCAAAACAATCCAAAATTCAAAATTTCAAATCAAATGATGTCAACTAATGTCAGGTTGCGTAGTATGTCTTCAGGTATCGCCCGTTGATCAGCAACATGGGTCTTTCGCCTAAAAAATCCACGAACTGGTAAGCTCCTCGTTCGTAGGCCTTTTGAATGAAAAAAGTTCCCTCCCAAGTTGGCTCAAATTTTCAACTTATCTTGAAGCGTGCAAGAATAAGCCTTTTGAGCACTAGTACGAGGTCACTAACTTTGAATGTCCCTGGGTGGACCAATTTGTCATGAGCTTGTACCATCTTTGCCTGGTAAAGTTTCAAGTATTTTTGTGCTTCAAGTCATTTTCCCTCAAAACTCTCCAGTTCTTAAGTCTGAGTTTTGCACTTTCTTCTATTGTAAGTGGGTTGGCAACAACGACTTTGAGAGACGGCGTCTGAATTTCTAACGGTAGTACGACCTCAGACCCATACACGAGCATGTAGGGTGTACACTGAGTGGGAGTCCTGAATGTCTTCCGGTAGGCCCGCAAGGCTTCAAGTAACTTATTGTTCCAATCTCTTTTATTTTTTTCTAGTGTTTTTTTAATCTATACCAATGTCTTGTTGAAGGCTTCAGCTAGATCATTTGCTCTGGGATAGTAAATTGTAAAATATCTCTAATCTATCTCGTGTCTTTTGATAAAATTGTTGATTTTTGTGCTTTTAAAAGCTATCCCATTGTCAAAAATTATTCTTCACGATACTCCGAAACTGTAGACAATTTGGCTTTTGAAGAATTGAAGGACGTGCTGTGCCCTAACCTCTCCTATCAGTACTGCCTCTGCCCATGTGGAGAAATAATATGTAGCGGCAAGTATAAACTTGTGTCCATTGGAAGATGAAGGGTCTATCAGACCTATTATGACCGTGCCCTAGCACTCGAATGGCCACGAGGCAATGATTGGGTGTAGCACATTCGGAGGTTGGTGTAAGACCACCCCATGCACCTGACACTAGTGACATCTTCTAGCTGCATCCAGACAGTCGGACATCATTGCTAGCCAATAATATCTGAGTTTCCTGATCTTCATTTTCATCTTCATCCCCGATTGGTGAGCTCGACACAATCCGAAATGTACTTCTTTAACAATATTATGTGCTTCGACTTTGCTTAAAAATTGTAGCAACATCTGGTCAAATGATCTGCTGTAGAGGACGTCACTTACTAGAGCGTAAGACATAGCCCTTTTTGTAATGTGATGTGCCTCATACTTGTCCTCTGATAGCTTTCTAGCATGCAAATATTCTATTAATGGATTACACCAATCTTCATTGATATCAACAACTACATTTACTACTTCTTCTTTTCTGAGCTCGTGTAGAGTTTTGAGGTCAATTCGAGACAAAACATGTCTTCCTTGTATTGTGATTTCAATGGAATCCTTCGGGGGACATGCCAGCTCCGTAACAAGTTTTGCTAGAGCGTCTACATGGGCATTATCTCCTCAAGGAATCCGGTAGAAAGTCACATTGGCGATATGCTCCAGTAGCTTCATCATGTACTTATAGTATTCTGCTAGTTGTGGTTTCCAAAATTTGTATTGTCCGACAACTTGCTGAATGACGAGCTGAGAGTCACCATAGATGATAATGTTTGTTATATTCATTGAGATTGCCAATTCCAATCCGGTGATTAAAGCTTCATATTCTTCTTCAGTGTCGGTGCACGACTCCGTCAGGTGGTATGAGAACCTCAGCATACCCTTATATAGTGTGATAAGGATCAAACCAGTACTTGCTTTGGCTAGTATTTGCTAGTATAATTGTGCCTGATCTTTTGTCCTTTTTGGCTATCGAAGCTTCGTCGAAGTACATTTCCCAGTGTTGTGCACTGGAGAAGTCCATTTGTAGTACCTGCTCATCTGGTAGTTCATCATTAAGAGGGGAGCCAACTTGCAATGGGTGTGCAGCGAGAAAGTATGCCAAAATCTGTCCCTTGGATAACATGGAGGGGAACAAAAGTGAAATCAAATTGCAGTAAGATCATCGACCATATTTCTAGACGTCTGGAGAGTGTTGGATGGGTCATCAAATATTGCAACACATTAAATTTTGAAATTAAGGTAATCTTATGAGAAAGCATTTTATGTCATGCTTTTGGGCAGCAAAAATCAAGGCTAGACAATGCTTCTTAATGGGTGGGTACCTTATCTCCGTGGTTTTAGGCGACGCCTCAAGTAGTAGAGTGTTTCTTTACTCTCATGATTGACTTGGGCTAAGAGGGCTTCAAGAGAGTCATCTAAGGCCACGGTATAAAGTATCAATGGTTTCCCTGGGATAGGAGCTGCCAAAACAGGAGGTTTCATTAAATTTTGTTTAACGTTCTCAAAAGCCGGCTGGCGTTTCTCTTTACAAACAAATTTGGCGTCCTTTTTAATTAATGTCGAGAAGCGCTAACACCTATCTGAGAGATTAGAAATAAAGGGTCTCATATATGCCAACTTCCCTTGGAAGGAATGTAGTTGTTTCAAGGTTTGAGGAGGAGGAATTTTTAAGATAGCTTTAATCTTATCCGGGTCAATCTCGATTCCCCAATGAAGGACAACGAATCCTAGAAATTTCCCAAAGGTAACGCTAAAAGCGCACTTTAAGGGATTCATTTTAAGGTCATATTGTCGTAACCATTTGAACAGGATCCTCAAATCATACAAATGGTCTATCTTTCATTTACTTTTGATGACCAAATCATCCATATAATATTTCACTTGATTGTGAATGAGGTCATCAAAAATCTTAGTCATTGCACGTTGGTATGTTGCTCCAGCGTTCTTTAGGCCGAACAACATCAATATGTATTAGAAAATTCTGATCGGTGTTCTGAAGGTTGTAAGTGCTGCATCTTCGGGAGCCATCTTGATTTGGTTGTATCCTTACTATCCATCCATGAAGGAGAAAATTTCATGTATTGAAGCAATATCCAACATCATTTCTGGTATCGATAATGAGAATTCATCTTTTGGACATGCTTTGTTCAAATCCCTGAAGTCTACACAAACACGAATTTGTCCATTTTTCTTCTTAACAAGTACAATGTTAGCCAACCATGTGAGGTATTGCTCTTCTTTTACAAAGTTAGTGTCTATTAGTTTCTTCACCTCTGCAATTACTTATTGCTATATTTCAAGGCGTAATCTTCTGGGAGCTTAATTTACATGGGTTATATTCTTTTCCACCCCGAGTTTATGAACTGCAACCTCTACTACCAATCTTGGCATTTCGTCATAGCTCCATGTGAAGCAATCTTTAAATTATGTTAACAGTTTGATTAATTGTAAAGATTCTTCATCTTTGAGTAGAGAACTTATAAATGTGGGTTGGGGTTGTTCTTATGTCCCGAGGTTGATTTTCGTTAGCTCATCAACAGTTAATTTAATTTCTCTTACAAATTCTGGTAGAGCAACTTCTACCAGTTGATCAGTAGTGTCATCCTCTATGTTGTGGAAATCCACTTCTGATTCACTAGTAACAACCATGCAAAATTCTGAATCATCGACTGGCCCGACTGTACCAAATTCGAGACCCTCTTTTGAGTTGGGAGTTTGACTTTTAATATTCCATATTTTTTCAAAAAGTTGAAATTTATCTTTTGGCATTTATTTTGGCAAGTGTCTCTATTGAATCAATTTTTGATCACAAGGCAAAAGTAAACAAAAGCAATTCCTTTAACTCATTAGGATCATCATCCAAATTTATATAATTTTCAAGATCAGTGGAGGTAGAAGCATGATAAAACTTGATTGGCTTTGAACCAATGCTTGGACTTAACCTCCAAACTCTCGACCTTTTGAGGGAGGATTGGAGTAAGGGTCATAGTGTTCACATAGTGGTTTATTCGATCATACATCGTCTCATATTCACTTTTCTCCGCAATTTCTAAGGATATCTCGTACTGAGGTTTATTCTGTTTTGTCATAATTATTTCATCGTGGGAGTTGTCTTTATCACCAATGTTGATGATTGGCCTAGTCCATTCAACGATTAAATTGGTTCTTCTTCTCCCACGTCCTCGACCTCGACCTTGGGTGCGCGAACAAAAAGAACCTCCACCAACTTATTGCAAAAGAGTGGTGGAAGATCGCTGAAGCGGAGTTGAATGACCTCCTCTTTGTTATTTTTCTGAATCTTCACTTTCATTTGTGAAAATTTCACGAGAGAAGATAGTTTTCTTCGGAGGCGCATAGTAGGCGGCGTCTTCATGAATACCAACTTCATGCACTGAAAATAGTTGTAGATCTCCCTTGATGCAATGCTCTTATCTCTCTTTGTAATACTTGATGAATGGTGTAGAGACGATGGAACCATATTGTGTTCATGAATCCATGGTCAACCCAGTAGAGCGTTGAAAGAGGTCTCAGCGTCGATGATATGAAACTTAGCGGTTGTTACTAGTTCTCCAAACTTCATAAACATTGTAATAGATCTAAGGGCTCTCTCTCCGTTTTAGTTGAATCCTCTTGACATCATTTTATCGGTCGTAAGCTCTTGAGCTTCAATGTCTAAATAGGCCAATGTTCGTAGACTCAGCAAGTTGAGGGATGATTTAGAATCTACTAAAACTCTAGACAACACAATTCTTCTGATGTTTACGAAGATGTAGAGTGGTTGGTGGTACCAAGTAGCAAATCTTCATCTGTGAAGGTTACCCCAGAATATTCCTTCAACGAGCAAACTTCATCTGAGGATGTGCTAGCCAACTGGGATAAACAAATCTCTGGGTCAAGCAAGGCTATAACTAGAGACTCTCTCATCTCCTTTGATAGTATCAGAGTGTAGTAAATGCTTAATCTTTCTGGAAACTTACTAAGATGAGCTAGCACGTTGTGATCCACTTTGTATGATCCTCTAATTTTCTCTTGATTATGTGGTTCTTCCATTAGTGGATGTAGTGGTAGTTCTTCTCGAGTTACTATTTATTTTCATTTATCTGTTGGAGCTATTCTTGAAGGTAACACTCTCTCACTCCTTAAGTTCACTTTTATATTTTCTTCTTCTTGAGATATCATTGTTGAATCTTTTGGTGTTTCTTCTTTATTAGAAAGATCTAGGTTGATGGCAAGTGGTGCACTAAGGTGCTCAAGAATTGGTTCCTCAATCTCGGTGCTGCGTAAGCAGTATTCTCAATATTTTCTTTGGTCTTATTAGCGAGTTCATTGGACTCAAGTATGATTTGAGGATCATTTTGGGAAATGATATCAAAGCTAGATTGGTTAAAATCAGTTATGTTATCACCAGAAAGAGTTAAAACGTAGCCAAAAATATAATCATTATATTCATAAGGCCCCAGAGGGTAAAAAGTAGTCATACAAAGTTAGGGGTTCGAGGACTTTCTTCCAAGAATCCGAAACAACTAATCTAGTAGAGGCAGTCCCTATTCTACCCTCCGTGCTATCAATCTTCATACTAGTATTCTTCTTCTTTGTCTTTGACGATGACGAATCTTCTGGTGAAATCTTCATCTCGGGTTTGGCAGACTGAAGACTCTTAACGGAGGCTTGTTTTGAAGCATTTTGGATTTGGTTCAATATTTTCTTGGATGATTTGCTCCAAACTTCATTCAATCTGTCTTTTCCAGTATATGCAAAAGATTGTTTCGATGAATCCTGTATTTGGTTTAGGACTCTCGTCGTACTCCATCCATCTTCTCCAGTATACAGATCAACTAGAGAGATTGGCTCAGTCGAAATCATATTTATGGATTTTTTTAGGTTCTTTTAAATATTTTTTTGAGATCATTATATTTCCTTTTTTAAGGCTCTTCTCGAGCCAATCCTTAAAGATGAAATATTATTCTATAGTTTGCCCAAGCAACCTCTGGTATGGGAAATAATTTGGTTGATCCTTCATGTCGACCTCTTTGGGTTTCTTTGGATCTGGTAGTTTGAACTCAAGCTTCTTAATCAGAATTTTGAACATTTTGGATACGGCTTCATCTTTGAAAGAATACACCATTTTTTATCATTTTGCCAGAGATATTCTCTTACTCCCTGTTTGAGGTGATCCTTCTTAAGGTGGTCGCTGGTTGGACTAGTTACTCTATTTTTGAGCATGCTATGATGAAGATTGGCGAGAATTTTTTGGATATATCTTCATTGATTGTTCTCCTTTATCAATAGTTGCTACTATTCCTGACTTCTTTTCAAATGCTCTGGTTGCCTTGGACTTCTCATGATAATTCATATGTTTGGTTTCTTCTAGAAGAGTGCTGACTTTGCTAAGTAGCTTCTCAAAGAATTTGATGGTGAGTCCCTTAAGAATGAAAGCTACTGGCCCATGAATGATTTTTTAGTAAAATCTCAATCTCGTGATGTTCCTGTAGTTGAGGTTCACACTTCATGCTAAGGTTTCTCCACCTTAAGATGTAATCCACCAAGGTCTCATTGGGCTTTTGCTTTTCCATCATGTGCTCTCCTATAGAAACATGTTATTTCCCTCCAGAAAATTTCTTCACAAAAAATTGTTCCAGCTCGATAAATGTCTTAACTGATCCGTTGGGCAAATTAGCATACCAATCGAAAGCAATCCCTGATAGGCTGCTAACAAACCGTTAGAAGAGTAATAGTTTGTTATTTCTTGTGTTGCCACAACAGGCTAAAAAATGTGCTATGTGTTGTCTGGGATTTTCAGTCACATAAAATATCTTAAAATTTGGGGCTACAAAGGGAAGGGTACGACATCAAATTCTTTCGAGTATGGTCTACTGATCCCTAGATACTGCTAATATGCAAAGTACAACAATAATTCAGATTATATTTCACTTATATTTCATTAATTTGCAAAAAAACCAAAAAATTGATCCTAAAGAAAAATAAGAATTTAACTTTTGATTTATATATATTGGGATACTACGCAAGAATGCATATCATTATTAAGTAATATATGACTTTTTTATTAAGACCTGAATATCGAACCCACAGAGAATTTATACAATATGCACTTTTAGAAAACTTTTTATTTTTAAGAAAATAATTACTTAAATTGAATATATTTTGCAGTAATAAAAATTCAAATATTTTTGGTATTTTTTATATTTTGAAAAAATAGTAACAACTTAAAAAGATAACTAGCGTTTTGTAGATGAAAATCCCTTAATAAGAAAAATATCTTTCTTCTTACCATGAATCAGTAAAAATTATAGGAATTCTGTTGTGGAATTATATAAATTGTGTTGTGCCAAATAGGAGCAATAATATTCTTTACCCTTACTAGAGTTGCTACAAAGAGCATTAGTTAATTTAAAGTTTGAATAGTTCTGAAAACCGACTAGGCAGGGAAGATACTGGCTCTCACTCTACAGTTCCCTCGATTCTCTCCATCTAGAGGCTAACTTCTCGTATGAGAACCTAAAACAATAAACCAAGTTGGGGGCTTTAACCTATCACTTTAAATTCTCCTAACTCTACACCCTTCAATGAATATTTCCCTATTTATTTGCATTCAACATATGAACTACATTCTCATTCATAGAACCTCATGTGATTCTTTCAAATTGTTGACTGAGACAATACCAGTCTGGTTCTTACGTGTTCTCACAATAAATTTTAACTTCTGGATTGGCCAAATCAAGAAATAAATGAAGCGCATGGATTTAATTCATCACAACTTCTTCTAACATTAAAGATCAATACTCTCCAAAGTTCCCATAAAAAACTTAATTATCATCACAACTTCCAACATTAAAGATCAATACTCTCCACAACTTCCATCCAAAACTTAATTACTTCGATGATAAATAAAGCTATCAAAATCCATGGAGAAAATAAAACCACACTTTAGTTTAAAAGAAGAAATCATTGTCAAACCAACAAAAAGTCTCATGAAAACTACTCAAAATCCATGGAGAAAACAAAACCACACTTTAGTTTAAAAGAAGAAATCATAGTCACTCAGAATCCATGGAGAAAACAAAACCACACTTTAGTTTAAAAGTAGAAATCATTGTCAAATCAAAATCCATGGAGAAAACAAAACCACACTTTAGTTTAAAAGTAGAAATCATTGTCAAACCAATAAGAAGTCTCACAAATTCCATCCAAAACTTAATTACTTATCATTTTAAGAAGAAAGATAAAGAAAACTACTCATTTTATCCATTACTTAATTACTTATCATTTTAAGATGAAAGATAAAGAAAAATACTCAAAATCCTAACACTTTAATTACTTATCATTTTAAGGAGAAAGATAAAGAAAACTACTCATAATCCATGAAAAAGAAACACACTTTAGTTTAAAAGAAGAAATCTTGTCAAACCAACAACAAGTCTCGATTAAAACCAAAAGTAGTCTAAAACAAAAAGATAAAAAAGTCTCAATTAAAACAAAAAGTAGAATTACTTATCATTTTAAGGAGAAAGATAAAGAAAACTACTTAAAATCCTTCCATCCAACACTTAATTACTTATCATCTTAAGAAGAAAGATAAAGAAAATTACTCAGAATCCATGGAGAAAATAAGAAACACACTTTAGTTTAAAAGAAGAAATCATTGTCAAACCAACAACAAGTCTCAATTAAAACCAAAGAAGTCATCACAACTTCCAACATTAAAGATCAATACTCTCCACAACTTCCATCCAAAACTTAATTACTTCGATGATAAATAAAGCTATCAAAATCTACTCAGAATCCATGGAGAAAACAAAACCACACTTTAGTTTAAAAGTAGAAATCATTGTCAAATCTCATAATCCATGGAGAAAATAAAATCACACTTTAGTTTAAAAGTAGAAATCATTGTCAAACCAATATTTATGGAGAAAATAAAACCACACTTTAGTTTAAAAGAAGAAATTATTGTCAAACCAACAATATTGTATGGAGAAAACAAAACCATACTTTAGTTTAAAAGTAGAAATCATTGTCAAACCAACAATACATTAATTAAAACTAAAAGTAGTCTTTTAGTTTAAAAGTAGAAATCATTGTCAAACCAACAACAAGTCTCAATTAAAACCAAAAGTAGTTTCAAAGCAAAAAGATAAAAACCTATCTCATGTTCTCCACCAAACTCTTGAATTTTTTTTGAATCTCCTCTCTCTACAATCACTCAAAATAAACCAAAAAAAAGGATTAAATAAAAGTAAAAGTGGTGCTGAAAATCTCTCTGAACTAACTCTCCAATTTAATGAACTTTCAAAACTTTGTAAGTGATTTCATGACTCTTTTCAGAGTCCTCTCTTCTTTCTTTTATAGTTTTCCAAGAGGTGCCTGGGAAACTCTTCAAAATGTGTCCCAATTCCATGTATTTCTCAAATAGATGCATCCTTTCGTGATAATTTTCGTCCATGGTGGTTACAACTACTTATTAAGCCAATGTGTGCCTCAAAAACCTCTTCAAAATTTGCGAAAACCGACTTTACTTATCTATTAACTGCCACTAGTGCTTAAGTGCGGGACCTCTGGTGCATAGGCGCTGCCTTCTCTGTTTAACTGGCGCTTAAGCACTGGATTTGGCGCTTAGGTGCCAAAACTCATTTGCACATTTTTCACCTTTTTTGCTCCAAATTTGATCCTTTTGCACTCCTTTAAGTATTTTTCACCTTTTTTTTCTTATCTGCAAGAGAAACACATAAATGTCTTCCATTAAAGCACAATATCTAAAAAATAAGTATAAAAATGTGTCTAAAAACACTATATATTTTATGTTTATCATCTACCATTCAAAATAAATGCACCAGCCTTAGATTGGGTTAATGCATCCCAAACTTGCTCGACCATTTGCTTAAATTCCTTCTCCGGCATGGCGCTTGATGGAAAATTCTTCTTTGGTTGCTCATCTCCGTTTGATGATGCAACTTCTCTTTTTTCATCTGTAATATGTATAATTTATGGTTGGTTGACCTCTATAGAGGCTAACTATGGGGGTTGAGATTGTCCTTGAATTGTGGCCATGGCAGTCATGGTTGCAACCACCTTCTCTACTATTTTCTCCAGTTGGCTAACTTGCTCATCCATTAGGAGGATAGCCCTACGTAGCTCATCTATGGTGTTCTCTTCGATGAGAGGTTGAGCCTCGCGCGCAGATGTAGTGGCTCTAGTTTCAATTACATGTACATCCATAAAATCTTCTTCGAGGTAATCATTATAGTTAAAGCCTTCATCATCATATGTGGAGACTCCATGTTCCTGAGCCAACTCAAAAATCTCAACCCTGAGCTTTTCAACTTTTTCTTCAATTATTGATTCTTTGATTATCTTAATATTTAGAGGACCCTGCTGGACCTCCTCCTCTTGCTCTTCCATCTTGCTGGCAATTGCTGCAATAATGTCAAAAACTTTGGACCCTGGCTTCATTCGAGGATCTTGCCCTGCAGGCTCACTGGACTGTACTAGTACAACGACCTTGGGTACCCACACTTTCTTCTTTGACGATGATATCTCAAGACAGAGTGTCCTAGCAGAAACATCGGTATGTCGAGGAAAAGTATGCTTCCCATGGTGCAGACCGACTACAGTGCTGGGTAATCTCATCATCTTTTCCTTTGGAATTTTAGGAATTTCTTTATAATGGTTGATCAAAAAAATTCTCAGACCCAGTCTTGACTTAACCGGTTGATGGCCTCTGGTGCTATTAGTGGTAGAAGCTATGGCGACAACAGCAGTATGACTCTACTTCCTAAGCGAAACCAGACGGGAATACGGGCAGGCAAATCTTCCGTTGACTTTTGAGATTGTCTGACAGATTTGATGTCCCTTTAAATTTCTTTCTTCATACAAGAAGAAATTGCTTGCCCCACTCGTTTAAGTAACTCATTGACTAAACAACCTTCTTTGGCAGCTAGTCTCTGAAAAGGTGAATCGACTTGTGTGACAGGAGTAGGTTTCTTTTTCTTCACATCTTGTCCATGATGTGTCGGTAATGCGACAGTGATTTTCTGGATACTCTTGTATCCATCGATATCCATTAAAGGATGGAATCTACTTCACCGCAGAGATGGATATTTTTCTAGTAATCTTGATTCGTCTTAGTGAGGATCTTCCTTAACGGGTATCTCCTCAGGAGCCTGGGCTTTAATGGCCCTCCAAACTCTCCTGTTATGATTTCTCCTTTGAGTTTAGGTTAATGGTGTATCTCTAGAACTTGATCTGATTTCAAATACTAATGGTGGGACAGCTAATCTCTCATTCAGATCTTCAATGATCATTATTTCTTTCCCCTTAGCAGTGGCGGGGACAGCAGGCTTGGAAGTTTCCATGGCAGCTGCAGTAGTCTTGGCCTTCTTATAAGAAGGAAAGTCTTGAAGATAGTTCAGGTTGAATTCAACAGAAGGCTCCTGAACTTCTGGAGCAGCGACTTTCATTATGATGAACGGGGCCTTCCCGAGGATAACCTCAAGGTCTTAAAATTCAGCTCCAAACTTAATGGTAGGAGCGACATTGCGGGCTTCATGGCTTCTCGATAAGTTACAAGAAAAAGTCAGCATTGGGAAGGCTATTACAGCAGCTTTAAAACAGAAAACTCTAGGGTTAGCTATATGGCCAAAACCATGTAATCTTAGTGCAAGCACTGAAAATTAACAGAGGTTGATCTATAAACCATGTAAGTTTTGGGGATTTTAAAATTTTTAGTAAAAAGGTAATTCAAAAGTAGAAAATTTTAATTAATTTTGAAGCACGCATGACACAACATAATTTGATTTAATTTACAAAATAGCAAATTAAAGTCAAAAAGGTGATGAGAAGTGTTTAGGACCCAGTTTGAGACCAACTTCACAACGCAAAATGCCCAGGTAGAAGTAGTCCGCCAACACTTCTATTGGGGTCTGACCCCACATGAAGATTAAAAATTCCTTAATGGCCTCTTGAACCCGTCTGTTCAAAGGTGATTGAACAGATAGTCCTGAAGTCCAAAGAGTTGATAGTACTTTCCTGAGAAAGAAATCGGTAAAGTATGTCAATGGAGGAAGAGTAATTTGGTCCAAGAGGGATATAGACACATTACTGATGTGTGAAGATAATATTTCCTTATTTAAATGAAGGGAAAAGTTTTTCCCCAACAGAGTCGACAGAAGCTGTCGACATTATTTTTGGTTGAGGAGTTGCTCGTAAGAAGCTGTCGATCACCGAAATCAAAATCTCGTCGCTTGCTTCGGAAAGACATTTTAATTTACATATTGATTTAAGTTTAAGAAAATATGAAATCAAAATTACCACCCCATATTTTTCATAGTTTAAATGAAAGGGGTGTTGTACCTCAAACCCTGTATCTATCCCGAAGGATAAATACAAGACTTGAGGATAAGACTTGATCAAATAAACTAAAAAATATATGACATCCGTTTGGTGTTCAAAACCATTTTATTTTCTGAAAATTTCCCCTATTTAACATGAAGAATTAAATAAGGTTTATATTAAGCTAGGTTCTGACAAGCTTCTTATAAGGACAAGCCCCTAGAGTTAATTACATCTCAGATCACCTAAGTCACCTAAGAAAACTCTCGATAAAATCAAGAAATAGTATCTTCAAGTAGGTTAAAGGATAGGACTTTTTCAACAAAATCAGACAAAGAGGTGTGAAATGGGATTGGCTCATATTTGGAGCATTTTGTTGTAAAATCTAAAGGAAGAACAACTAGGGGATGTCATAGATTTAGAGGAGAACCTCACTGACTTCCTGATCTACCCTATGGTTTGGATTCAGTTTTGAGTAGAAATATTTATTTGAGCGTTTCATCTTGCCAATTTTGTTAGTTTAGGACTTACATATATGTGAAATGATCACACAAATAGCTTGCAGAATGTGAGGATTTTGGTCGTGACGGATGACAACCTAAGAATCCTAAAACAAGTTAGGACTTATATTATACAGCAAATGTGTACAAAGGCCAAAATATAAGGTGAGGATTTATGTTGCATAAGCAAACAACCTCGAAATCCTATGGCTTATTGTTTATTTCTAAGAAAGGAGTTGCTTTAGCTGGGGAAGACATGTTTTGTTGTTGAAGATGGTCGTGCTACCCACTATGCTAGCTCCAAGCTCCTTGCCGTGATGAGTTTAACTTTTCTAGGGTGTCAAGTTATGTTGTCAAATCAGATGTCGCTATGGTTGAAGTTCTTTAAATATTATGGGGGCATGTTAAAGTTAATTAGAGAGATATCCACTATTTTCGATTGGATTCACTTAGTCCAAATGAATTTACTAAACTCAACTTAATGAGTTCTGGCCTTATGATTGAAGTTCTTTAAATTTTATGGAGGCATGTTAAAGTTGATTAGAGCGACACCATCCCTCGTTCCGGCATCACTATTTTCTATTGGATTCACTTAGTCCAAATGAACTTATCAAACGCATCTTTAAATTTTATGAGGTCATATTAAAGTTGATTAGAGCGACACCAGTTAGGATCCTACGGCTCCCTCGTTCCGGTATCACTATTTTCTATTGGATTCACTTAGTCCAAATGAACTTACTAAACCCTCGTTCTGGTACCACTATTTTCTATTGGATTCACTTAGTCCAAATGAATTTACTAAACTCAACTTAATAAGTTCCAGACTTTCATTTAGACCGTGGGAAGCCTCATTAACAACCATAGGTTACCTCCTCCAAGATATTTCTGATCATCCGATAGAGACGTCTTAATTTAGTTGCAATTGTTGTTCCATGATGTTTGTGATTAAATTTTGAGTTATCACATATTTTGAATGTTATCGCGGTGAATTTTATCTTGATTATATTTAATTTTGATTTTGGGTTTTGGTTTGGTGGCTATCCTAGTAATTTTGGTTTTCATGCAGGGGCATTGTTCTTTAGCAGGCAAGTTTTGTAGGCATAAAAATATAGTAAGAAATTACAAGAAAGTATGATTTTAGTGATCTACCCAACTCTAGGTCATATCTTGGTCGGCCCATATTAATTTGACTAAGGATTGTTTTTTTTAAGCAAAACATAATAAGTTTAGTAGACCTCCAAGTATCCAACATATTTGGAGAAAGAAGCAGCTCCTTGCTTCCCTCTCACTGCCTGGTGAAAAGACTCGAGCTCTTTTTAAGCTTATTATGTTGCTTAATAACCCATCCTGTAAATACCTTTAATGCTCAATAAACATTGATGTTTCAATTATCCCTAAGAGTGGGGTAATTATCACTTATAATTTAGTTTGAGGATTATGTGAGTGAAGACCCTTAAAGGGGCAAGTTAGTGTTATTAAGACACGTTGCCAATTTTGGCTTTAACTTGGGCTTGTAGTGTTTCAAAGGTGCTCAATTTTTATTCACTTTTCTAATCCTCATTTAACCAAATTTGATTTAGCTTAGGTCACTACTAAGCCCTAATGATTCTGGTGGATGTCTTAGCCATTTTGAAAGAGACTAAATTTTAAATGATAATAATTCATCATCAAAACATTTCAATGTCACTTGAACACCAGATTGGGGTATTAAATTAGTGAGTTATTAATATCCAAAACTATACCCTTAAGCTTAGGATCATTTAATTGATTAGACTTCCAAATTTTAATAATTTAAGGAAATTACAAATTTATGCTCTAATTGGAAGAAGTGAGATTGATTTCTACCAATTAATCCCTTGTGTTTCAATCATCCAAATATGTTAATTAAGATTAAAGGTTTCCCATTTCCCTTTCTTGAATTAAGCCTAAATGTTTATTATGGCTAGATTTCTAAAATTACACTTTTGCCCCTAAGGCTCTATCACTTCATAATTTGTCAAATTTAATTCCAATAAGTTTGGAATTTTTATCCCACCTCACTCATGGGTCAATTAAGACATCAGAGGAGAAAAATGTGAATTTTCAAAATTTAATTTAATTTATATAATTATTTAAATGCTAGAAATAGGATTTTTCAAAGGAAATTCCCTAACTTGACCAAGGTAAAGCCTCATCCCTTAAAATTTTTTCTTGGGGTAGACTTAGACCAGAGAATCATTGGGACCAAATTTCATTATTTATTTAGTTTTATTTGAATTATTAGAATTATTTTAAATTTTGAAGCATTTACTAATTATAAAATATTTTAAATGTGGAAAATTGAGTTCTATATTTTTACTAAATATCTATAATATCATGAAACCCAGAGAAATAAATTTCACATTTTTTTTATTTTTATTTGAATTGTTAGAATTATTTTAGTGAAAATCTACTTTTAGGCTTTAAAAATTATTTTAAGCTTCAAAATTCAATATCTTCAGTTAGAAAATCAGGAAAAATATTCTAATTATTCCTAAGTGCTTAGAAATGAATTTAGAACATTTCCATAAATTTTATTATTTTTGTGATTTTTATCATTTTTAATTATTTAAATATTAAAGAAAAGTTTAAAATGGAATTTTTATTTTAGTTACAAATTTATTTTTAGAAAATTCATCTGATCACAGAAAACTCCAAAAACTAATTTTTATAATCTTTTGAGTTATATTTTAATTTTTAAAAATCATTTTAGAGTTAAAATTGATATTTAACTTAGAAAATTAATTTCAGTTGTCAAATGAGCTCCAATTATTTTTAAATTTTTGTGGGGGTTCTTTGAACTTCAAATTATAGTGGAGATTAAAAATTAAGTCATTTAGATATATGTGTTTCCCAAAATTAATTTTCTGTGCATTTTAGGGTTTGTGAAAATTAGGTGTTTTCTTAATGACTTAACTCATGAAAGATTTTCCAAAGGGTTCTCTGGCCATAATAAACCTTCCCAAATTTTCTAGGAAATTTTTAAGTAACATGCTATTATTATGATTAATTTATGCAAATAATAGACATAAACTTGAAAAATATGGATCTCTGTCTAGGGATCTCCTCTTATTTTGAAAAATCAAAGAATGTTCCCTAAGACAGAGTTAACAACATGCCAAAATTTCAAGCCATGGTGAAATATCTATATGCATGGAGAATTAAAAGACTCAAAATTTTTTTAATTAATTAAAATAAAAATATGCATTACATAAAAATGAAATTATTTTCACATTATTCTCCTCTGTTCATTGAGCAAGAGGGTAGTTTTATTTTATTTTTATGATTTTTCTACACCAAGATATGAATTTTTGAACTTAGGGCTATTTATTTAAATAAAAAAATCCCTAATTAGCTACTTAAACATGCGAAATAGACTAGATCCTAGGCGGCTCTGAAATAATGCGTGGCGCACTCAGGTTGGACGTTGCCTTCCACTTAGCCGCTGACTCAGCCCGCGCTTTATGAAACGTGCTCCCATCCAGTGCAATCAGAGCCCTTCATTTGATTGAATACGTAATAGAGTGAACCAGTAACCAACAGTTCAGCGATCCAACGGTTCCTCTTCATTGTCCCTAAATAGAGTGAACCCGTAACCGTTAACCCTAAAACCTCAAGATCTCCCCTATTTCTCCACCAAATGACCTCGTGTTTGATCCTATGGACCCGTCTAAATGTGAAGAACACATTCATATGGTCAACATGCCATTAAATCAACTCTAACTAAATGTAGAATCAAAATAAGCTCAGGAAGATGGGATGTTCAATACGTTTGCTCGGAGAAGTGAAGCTTCAATCAGAGGTTCTCGGCATGTTTGTGGAGGTCCAATGAGGCTAGGGATTGAGCCTCTGGTCATGGTGAAGTTTCTAGACCTGAATTTGATCAAGGTCGGATTTGGGTGTTGGTCTTGAGCTATATTAGAGGCTCTGTATGAGGAAGATTGATAGGGCTTTATCTTAGTTTAGTGTGGTGATGGTGTGGGTGAGTTTAATGTGAATTTGGTGCACTGTGGTGGTGTGGTGGGGAATTAGGGCAATGGAATGGTTGGGTTGCACTGTGAAGGTCTCAAGGAAGCTCAGGAAGTGATTTCAGATAGTATCCTTAAAAAAATTTCAGCACCCCCCTCAAGACCATGGAGGTGGAGCTTTATAAAAATGGCCAAGGTTGGCTCTGTGGGTCATTGAATGGGTGTACAGTGTTGCCTATGTTGAGGACAAAGAGGCTCTAAACTTCAAATGGGATGATGTGGCCTCTAAGTTTGAATTGGGTTTGGATTTTTTTAGGGTGGCTCACGGTTTTGGCTCCTCTGGTGACTAGGCTGGCCGGCAAGGCTAGAGGAGCTGACTAAGAGGTTAGGTGAGCTAGAGGAATCTGTCACAACAATTTATTTGGGCAGGTGTTTAGTTTTGGCTAAAATCCCTTAGATTTAAGCAATTTTGAAAGTAAATCCCTTGATTTGGGGAACCTTTGGTCCATGGCTCATTTGGGTGGTTCCATAGGGTTTTTCCTAGTCAATAAGTTCCAAAATTTGGCTGTAGAATTCTTGCCTTGAGCAATTTGGCATGGCTAGGTCAATTTTGGTGCATGGGTCCAATATGGGTCCAAATGACCAAAGCTTGGGTTTGGGTTAGGATAGCCATGACTTTGAGCCCAATTAATTGATCAAAATTGTGTAGATGATTGTAATGAAAATTTTTGGTGAAGTATTGAAGTAATTTTGAGTTCAATTGGAAGCTCAATTAGAAGGATTTTGAGATTTTGGACAATTTAGGCATGTTGGATTAGACTTGGGCTTAGGTTAAGCTACGCCTGGAATTTGGCTCAATCAAATGTTTCAAATTATCAAGGAAGATGCTATGAAGATTTTCATGAAGGAATGGAGTGGAAATTTTGGGGCTAAGACAATCAGATTGGTTAAATTTTGAAACATGTCTAATTTAGCACAAAATTGGGGCTTTTTTGACTTAGATCAAAATTAAATTAAATTGAGGCATCACAAAGGCCAATTGAAGGTCAAGTTTGATGTGTAGGAGTACTATGAGGAGTTTTCAACATAAATTATGGAAAATTTAGTAGGCTATAGGTTCAATTTGGTGAGATTAAGTCATTTGGCCAAAATAGGGGGTTTGATTTAGATCAAAATTGAGCTCAAAGCATGGGCCAATTATGCTTGGATTTTTTATATATTGGTCATATGGAAGGTGAATTTGAGTTTAAGAATAAAATCAGGGGAAATTTGGACCAAATTGATGGACATTTGAGGTAAATTTGGGGAAATTGGGGCTAGAAAGGCAATTTGGGGGTTTTGGTTAAAATGCTCAAATTGGTCAAATTAGGTCATGTGGTAGTTGAGAAAAATAAAATTGGGAATATTTGAAAGGTTTTAGGTATTTTTGGAATTTTTGAAATTTTGCCAAAGAGGGGCATTTTGGTAAATTGAAATTTTTTTGGTGATTTTGGGTAATTTGGATGTTTTCAAAAGGTTTGAAATGATTTTTTGAACAGATTTGGGTATTTTGGATAAATTTGGGAAATCTGGTCAAATTAAGGGTTTCAAGAAAACTTAGGTAATTTGGAGGAGTTTAGTGGAAAAAGACCAAGTTGAGTATTTTGGGTAGAATTGGGGAGCTAACCATCATAAATGAGCTATGGACCAATGGAAAGCCCATTTGGGTCTTCTATATACTGGTCTTAGCTAAACCCTAGCTTAAGGCTAGTGGGTTTAGGAGACCATATACATGAGTCTCCCAAAGGATTAAGGGATCAATGTCAAGAAATTTTGGGTTTGTATTTGTGAGTGATTGTGAGTGAGGTGAGTTCCTTAGCTCTAGACCAACACCTAGGGTCAACCCAAAGGTCAAGCAGTCCTATGGGAATAGTGGAAAAAGGCCAATTTGAGTATTTTGGGTAGAATTGGGGAGCTATCCATCATAAATGAGCTATGGAACAATGAAAACCCCATTTGGGTCCTTTATGTACTTGTGTTAGCTAAACCCTAGCCCAGGGTCAGTGGGTTTAGGGGACCATCTACATGAGTCTCCCAAAGGATTAAGGGATCAGAGTCAAGAAATTTTGGGTTTGTATTTGTGAGTGATTGTGAGTGAGGTGAGTATCTTAGCTTTAGACCAACACCTAGGGTCAACCCTAAGGTCAAGCAGTCCTCTGGGAACTCTCGTTGGGCTTCACCAAAATGACCCCATCTACTAAATGATAGAGGTTAGAACCACTATGTGGAACTTCAAGTTGAGTAAAGACGAGTTTGGAATATTTAATGGTGAGGTTTTCTTTTCTAGTTTTCTAGGAAAAGTCAACATTAAAGTCCTATGACTAAGTCTCCCAAAGGGTTAAGGGATCAAAGTCATGAAATTTTGGGTTGGTATTTATGAGTAATTGTGAGTGAGGTGAGTACCTTAGCTCTAGACCAACACCTACGGTCAACCCTAAGGTCCTATGGGAACTCTCCTTGGGGTCCCCATAATGACCCCACTAACTAAGTGCTAGAGGTTAGGACCATTATGTGGAACTTCAAGTTGAGTAAAGAGGAGTTTGGAGTTTCTAATGGTAAGGGTTCCTTTTATAGTTTGTTAGGAATAACAAATAGGAAAGTCCTATGGCTAGACCCTAGGCTACTAAAGGTGAAAAATTAGACCTCAACCAAAAGTGAGGTCAACAAATGGACCCTAAATAGGTGTGGTGTGATGGGTAAACACACAACACGTATATTTCTTTGTTTATTTAATTGAGTCTCACTCTCAAGTCTTGTGTTTATCATTCAAGATAGATACAGGGTTTGAGGTATAGTGCTCTTCCATTTAAACTATGAAAAATATTGTGTCAATTTGATTTTATATTCTTCTAAAACTTATATATATGTAAATTAAACTGTCCTTCCAAAGCGGGCAACGAGATTCCGATTCTAACAACCGACATCTTATAATAGGCAACTCCTCAACCAAAATAATGCCGATAGCTTCTGCCGAAGCTTTTCTCTCCATTTAAATTAAAAAATATTAATTTCATACATCGGTAATGTGTTCATGTCTATCATAGATAAAATTGTCCTTCTTCTGTTGGCATGCTCCACCCATTTCTTTCTTGGGTAAGTACAGTCAACTCCTTTAAAATTTGGGACCGTTTGTTCAATCACCTTTGAACATAGAGGTTCAGGAGGCCATTAAGGACTTTTTAATCTTCATGTGGGGTTAGATGCCCATTAGTTGTGTTGGTGGACTAGTTCCACCTCGGCATTGTGCATTGATAATTTGGTCTCGCACTGGGTCCTAAACACTTCACGTCACCTCTTTGAGTTTGATTTGCTAATTTGCAAATTAAATCAAATTGTGTCGTGCTGTGCGCACTTTAAAATTTTTTAATATTAATCAATTTTTTCTACTTTTAAACTACTTTTGCTAAAATTTTAAAAATCCCCACAAACTAAATAAAAAAAACTTACTCTGTGTACAAATCGACCTCTGTTAATTTTTAGTGCTCGCACTAAGATTACA
Organism: Phalaenopsis hybrid cultivar; assembly: GCA_002079205.1. Lineage (NCBI taxonomy): Eukaryota > Viridiplantae > Streptophyta > Magnoliopsida > Asparagales > Orchidaceae > Phalaenopsis > Phalaenopsis hybrid cultivar. The sequence goes on along the minus strand of JXCR01097990.1, from coordinate 366,241 downwards.
AGGTTTTGGCTAAATAGCTAACCCCAGAACTTTCTCTTTTGAAGCTGCTGCAATGTCATGCCCAATGCTAACATTTTGTTGTGACCTGCCGACGAGCCGCAACGCCTGCAATGTCGTTCCCACCATCAAGTTTGGAGTCGGATTTGAAGATCTCGAGTTCATCCTCGTAAAAGATTCGTTCGTCGTGATGAAAGTCACCGCTCTAGAAGTCCAGGAGCCATCTGCTTAATTCAACTTGAACTACGTTCAGGACTTTCCTTTTTATAAGAAAGTCAAGACCACTGCCATCACGACACCTATTAAGCCTGTTGTTCCCGCTGCTGTTAAGGGAAAAGAAGTTATGATCTTTGAAGACCCGACTGATGGGTTGACCATCTTGCCATTAGTGTTTGAAATCTGATCAAGTTTGAGAACTGCCCCGTTAAACCGAACCCAAAGGAGAAATCGCAACAGGATGGTTCAGAGGGCTACTAAATCCCAGATTCCTAAAGAAGTATCTGTTGATGAAGATCCTCACCAGGATTACTGGAGACCCATACACTTCTGCGAGTGAGTAGGTTCCGTCCCTTAATGGATGCCAATGGGTACGAAAGTATCCAAAAGATTGCTGCTGATTTACCGTCACTTCATGGACATAGTCAGGAGAGGACGAAGCCTGGTTCGATCACCTGAGTCGGTTCAATTTTTCAGAGGCTAGCTGCCAAAGAACGTTTTTTAGTTAGTGAACTACTTAAACGAGTGGAACATGCAATATCCCCTCGCATGAAGAAAGAAATCTTAAAGGACGTCAGATCTATCAGATGCTCCCATAAGTCAACTGAAACTTTACCTGCTCGTATTTCTGTCTGCTTCCATTTCGGGAGCAGAGTTGATACCGCTATTGTCATCACCAATTCTACCGTTACTAGGACCGTAGGTCGTCGACCAGTTAAGCCACCTCTGGGTCCAAGAATTCTACTGATCACCCACTAAAAGGATGTTTCTAAACTCCAAAGCGAAAGGATGAAGAAGCTACCCAGTACCGTATATGGTCTGCACCGTGGGGAGCCTTCTCTTCAACATACCGATGTTCCTACCAAGACACTCTGTCTCAAGATATCGCCGTCAAAGAAAAAAGTGTGGATACCCAAGGTCGTTGTACTGATACAGTCCAGTAAGCCTGCAGGGTGAGATCAAGAAATGTAGCAACGGTCTGCTAGTAGATGGAAGAAAAAGTGGAGGAGATCCAACAGGGTCCTCCAGATTTTAAGACAATCCAAGAATCAATAATTGAGGAAAAGGTTGAAAAACTCAGGGTCGAGATTTTTGAGTTAGCTCGGGAACATGGAGTTTCCATGGGCGATGATGAAGATTTTAACTTCAATGATTACCTCGATGAAGATTTCATGTATGTTCATGTCATTGAAACTAGAGCCACTACATCTACACGCGAGGCTCAACCTCTCATGAAAAAGAATGCCGTAGATGAGTTTTGTAGGGCTATTCTAAGGGATAAGCAAGTCAACCAACTGGAGCAAATTATAGAAGAGATGTATTTCGCCATGACCATCATGCCCACAGTTCAAGGACAATCTCAAGTGCTACATTTAGCCTCTCTAGAGGTCAACCAACCAGAAATTATACACATTACAAACGAAAGACGAGATATTGCTTCAGCAAATAGGGATGAGCAACCAAAGAAGGATTCTCCGTCAAGCGCCATGCTGGAGAAGGATTTTAAGCAAATGGTTGAGCAAGTTAGGGAGGCCTTAACCTAATCTAAGGGTGGTGCATTGGTTTTAGAAGGTAGACCTTACCCGAAAGAATTTGATGCCGTACCCTTCCCTAAAAATTTTGTGTCCCCAAACTTTAAGATATTTGATGAGACTGGAAATCCCAGACAGTGAATAACACATTTTCGAGCCAATTGTGGCAACACAAGAGGTAACAAAGCCTTACTCTTCCAACAGTTTATCATTAGCTTGTCAGGGATTATTTTTGATTTGTATGTCAATTTGCCCAATGGATCAGTTAAAACAATCGCAGAGTTGGAACAATTATTTGTGAAAAGATTTGCTGAAGCACAACATCATGTGTCTATTGGAGATCTCATGATGGAAAAGTAAAAGCGCAACGAGACCTTAGTGGATTACACCTTGAAGTAGAGAAACCTTTGCATGAAATGTGAACCTCAGCTACAGGAACATCACACAATTGAGATCTTACTCAAAAGCATCCATGGGCTAGTAGCTTTCATGCTTAAGGGTCTCACCATTAAATCCTTCGAAAAGAAGAAATTAAACATGTGGATTCTCACGAGAAATCCAAGGAAACCAGAATATTTGGAAGGAAGTCAGGAACAGTGGAAATTGTTGATAAAGGAAAACAACCAATGAAGATACATGCAGAAAATTCTCGGCAATCGTCATCACAGAACACTCAACAACAAACACAACAGCAAGATCAGTCTAGCCAGCAACCGTCTCAGGGAGGATCACACCGACCAGAGAGTAACAAAATGACCATTGCAAAACATAGGAATATGGTATATTCCTTCAAAGATGATGTTCACAAGTCTAATGAAGAGGCCTGAATTCAGTTTACCAAATCCAAAGAAACCTGAAGAGGTCGACAAGAAAGATCAATCAAATTATTGCCCGTATCACAGATTACTAGGGCACACTATAGAAGATTGTTTTGTCTTCAAGGATTGGCTCCAAAGAAACCTTAAAGAAGGGAATATAACGATCCCAAAAGAATATTTAAAAGAACTTGAAAAAGGATCCATAAATAATATTTTGGTGGAGCCATTCTTATCGATTGACCCATATACTAGAAAAGACAGATGGACTATAGTTTGGAGCAAATCATCCATGAAAATATTGAACCAGATTTAGAATGCTTCAAAATAAGCCCCTGTTTAGAGTCTTTAGGCTGCCTCTATTAGATTGGTCGTCTCAGATTCGGGGAAGAAAATCCTCAAACCCCTCACTTTGTATGATTATCTTTTACCCCTTTGGGGTCTTGTGAATATAATGATTATGATTTAGTCTATGTTTTAACTATTTCTGGTGATAACATAATCAATTATGACCAATCTAATTTCAATCTCGATTCCTGAAACGATCCTTAAATCATACTTGAGTCTGATGAACTCATTAACAAGACTGAAGGAGACATTGACAATACCGCTTATGACAGCCTCAAGAGTGAGGAACCAATCCTCAAGCACCATAGAGCACCGCTTGCCATCAAATTAGATCTTTCTGACAAAGAAGAAACACTGGAAGATTTTACAATGATATCTTAGGAAGAAGAAATTACGGAAGTGAAAATAAGGAGCGGGAGAGTATTACCTCCGTGAACAGCTTCGGAAGATAAAGGAAAGAAAAAAGTCACTCGAGAAGAGCTACCTCCACCTCTGCCAGTAGAAGAAACACATAATCAAGAGAAAATTAAAGGGTCATACAAAGTGGATAACAATGTGCTAGCTCATCTTAGGAAGTTGCCGGCTGGATTAAGCATCTACGACATTCTGATCCTATCAAAGGAAATGAGAGAGTCTCTTGTTACACCTTTGCTTGACCCAGAGATTTTTTTAGCCCAGTTGGTCAGCACATCTTCAGATGAAGTTTGCTCATTAAAGAACAGTATGGGGTAACCTTTACAGATGAAGATTTGCTGCTCGGTACTGTTGACCACAATCGTCCACTCTATATCTTTGTTAATATTGATAGATTTGTGTTGTCCAGAGTTTTAGTAGATACTGGAGCATCACTCAATTTGATGAGTCTACGAACATTGGCCTATTTGGACATTGAAGCCCAAGATCTTACGGCCGATAAAATGATGTTAAAAGGATTCATTCAAAAGGGAGAGAGATCCCTTGGATCAATTACATTACTTATGAAGGTTGGAGAATTAGCAACAACTACTAAGTTTTATATCATTGATGCTGAGACCTCTTTCAACGCTCTACTTGGTTGACCATGGATTCACAAAAAAAACATGGTTCCATCATCTCTACATCAGTGTATCAAGTACTACAAATAAAGACAAGAACATTGTATCAAAGGAGATCTACAACCGTTTTCAGTTCATGAACTTGATATTCATGAGAATGCCGCCTACTACGCACCTCCAAAGAAAACTGTCTTCTCTCGTGAAATTGTGACAAACAAAATTCAAGATTTAGAAGAATCACAAAAAGGAAGCCATTCAACTCCTCAGCGATCTTCCACCACTCTTTTACAAAAAATTGGTAGGGGTTCTTTTAGTTTGCACACCCGAGGTCAAGACCGGGGACGTGGACGAGAAAGGACCATCTTAATTGTTGAATGGACTAGGCTAACCATCAACATTGGTAATGAAGATTATTTTGAAGATGAAATAATGATGAAAAAATAGAAGAAATCTCAGTACGAGTTATCCTTAAAAGATACAAAGCAGAACGAATATGAGACGATATATGATCGGATAAAACAGTAAGTGAACACCATGACCCTTACTCTGATTCTCCCTTAAAAGGTCGAGAGTTAGGAGTTCAAGGAAGTTAGTAGCTCTGGTTCAAAGCCGATCAACTTTTATCGTACTTCTACCTCTATTAATCTTGAAAATCATGTAAATTCCGATGATGATCCGAATGAATTAATGGAATTACCTTTTGGTTATTTTTTGCCTTGCGTACAAAAGTTAATTCAACAGAGACTTTTGCCAAAACAAATACCAAAAGATAAATTATAACTTATTGAAAAATTATGGGATATTAAAATTTGAACTCCCAATTCGAAAGAGGGTCACAGATTTGGTATAGTTGGATCAGTCGATGATTCAGAGTTTTGCATGGTTGTTACTAGTGAATTAAGAGAGGATTGCCTCGATATGGAGGATGGCTCTACTGATCAGCTGATAGAAGATGCTCCACAAGAATTTGAGGAGGAAATTAAATCAACTATTGATGAATAGAAGGAAATTAACCTCGGGACTGAAGAACAACTCTAACCTATATTTATATGTTCTCTACTCAATGATGAAGATACTTTAGAATTGATCAAACTGTTAATAGAGTTTAAAGATTGCTTCACATGGAGTTATGATGAAATGTCAGGAATGCCAGCATAGGTTGCAGTTCATAAAAATAGAATGGACAAAACCCTAGTAAAATAAGCTCCCATAAGAATGCGCCTCGAAATAGAATAGCAGGTCATAGCCGAAGTGAAGAAGTTAATAGACACTAACTTTGTAAAAGAAGAGCAAAACCCCATTGGTTAGCTAACATTGTGCCATTTAAGATGAAAAAATGGATAAATACATGTTTATGTCGACTTCAATGATTTAAATAAAGCATGTCCAAATGACGAATTCCCATTATCGATACTAGAAATGATGGTGTACATCGCTTAGACACATGAGATTTTCTCCTTCTTGGACGGATTGTCGGGGTACAACCAAATCTAGATGGCTCCCGAGGATGTAGCACTTATAGACTTCAGAACACCAATCGAGATTTTCTGCTACACAACGATGCCATTTGGGTTGAAGAACACTGAAGTGACATATCAACGTGCAATGAAGAAGATTTTTTATGATCTCATTCACAAGTAAATGGAATGTTACGTGGATGATTTGGTCATCAAGAGCAAGCAAAAAATAGACCATTTGTATGATTTGAGGATTGTGTTCGAACGATTACGATGATATGACCTTAAAATGTATCCCTTAAAGTGCGCCTTTGGCGTTTCCTTTGGGAAGTTTCTAGGATTCATTGTCCATCATCGGGGAATCGAGATCGATCAAGATAAGATTAAAACTATCTTGGAAATGCCTCCACCGAAAACCTTAAAGAAACTACGTTCCTTCCAAGGAAAGTTGGCATATCTGAGACTCTTTATTTTTAATCTCTTAGGTAGGTGTCGGCCCTTCTTGGCATTAATTAAAAAGGATGCCAAATTTGTTTGGGAAGAGAAATGTCAGCGGGCCTTTGAGGATGTTAAAACATATTTAATGACACCTCCTGTTTTGGCAGCCATATCGTAGGGAAACCTTTGATACTTTATACTGCGGCCTTAGATGATTCTCTTCGAGCCCTCTTAGCTCAAGTCAATGACGAGCGTAAAGAAAACACACTCTACTACTTGAGAGGCCGCCTAGTACCGATGGAGGTAAGGTGTCCACCTATTGAGAAGCATTGTCTAGCTTTGATTTTAGCAGCCCAAAAGCTTAGACATTACATGATTTCTCATAAGATTACCCAATCTTGAAAGTTAATCCGTTGTAATATGTGATGACCCGACTAACACTATCTGGACGTCTAGCAAGATAGTCGATGATTTTATTACAATTTGATATAACTTTTGTTCCCCTGCATGCTATAAATGGACAAATTTTAGTAAACTTGCTCCCTGCACACCCACTTTCTGCTGGGTCCTCTCTTAATGATGAGTTACTAGACGAACAAGTATGACAAATGGAATTGCCCAGTGCGCAGCACTGGGAGATGTAATTTGACAGAGCTTCGTCAGCAAGAAAAGACAAAGGATCAGGAACATTTATACAAGGCAAAATATGAATTGGTTTGATATTTATCACGCCAGATTAGGGTATGCTTAGGTTCTCATACCACCTGACAGTGCCATGTACCAACAACGAAGCAGAATATGAAAAGATAATTATCGGGTTGGAATTCTCAATCTTAATGAATATAACAGATGTTGTCATCTATATCAACTCTCAGCTCGTCAAATAGCAACTCACCAGAGAACACAAGATTTTAAGGGTAAGACTACTAGAATACCACTGGTACACCATGAAGCTACTGGAACAGATCACCAACGTGACTTTCTACCGGATTCCTAGGGGAGATAATGCCCACGCTGATGCTCTAGCAAAACTTGCTATAGAGTTGGTATGTCCCTCGGAGGATTCCATTGATATCACTGTACAAGGAGGACAGGTTTTGTCTCAAGTTGACCTCGATAATCTACACTAGATTAGAAAAGAAAAAGAAATGTTGGTTGTGGTTGCTGATAACAATGAAGATTGGTGCAAGCTATTAATAGAAAATTTGCATACTGGAATGTTGCCAAAGGATAAGTCTGAAGCACACCAGATTAAAAAAAGAGTTATGTCTTACGCTCTAGTGGGTGACATTCTCTATAGAAGATTATTCGATCGGATGTGGCTATGATGTTTAAGAAAAACAGAAGCACAAAATATTGTCAAAGAAGTGCATGTCGGATTGTATGGCGCTCACCAGTTAGGGCCGAACATGAAAATGAAGAACAAGAGACTCAGATATTATTGGCTAACAATGATGTCTGACTGCATGGTTACAGCCAGAAGATGTCAACAATGTCAAGTGCATGGGGTGGTCTTGCTCCAACCTCTCTACACCCAACCATCACCTCGTGACCGTTCGAGTCTTGAGGCACAGACATACTAGGTCTGATAGACCCTCCGTCTTCTAGAGTACACAGATTTATACTCGCCGCTACAGATTACTTCTTCAAATTGGCAGAGGTACCATTACGAGAGGTTACGATACAACACGTCCTTCAATTCTTCAAAAGCCAAATTGTCTACCGTTTCAGAGTACCACGAAGAATAATTTTCAATAATGAGACAGCCTTTCAAAGTACCAAAATCAACAATTTTGTCAAACTGCACAGTATAGATTGGAGATATTATACAATTCACTAGCCTAGGGAAAATGGTCTGGCTGAGGCCTTCAAAAAAATGTTGGTACAAATTTTAAAGAAAACATTGGATGAAAATAAAAGAGATCGGCACAACAAATTATTAGAAGCCTTGTGGACCTACCAGGCAACGTTCATGACTACCACTCAGTGCACACCCTACAAGCTCGTGTACGGGTCCGAGGTCGTAATACCATTAGAAGTTCATACGCCATCTGTTAGAGTCGTTGTCGCCAACCAGCTTACAACAGAGAAAGTGCAAAAGAGACTTGAAGAACTAGAGAGTTTTGAGGGAAAACACCTATAAGCACAACAACATTTGAAGCTTTACCAAGCGAAGATGGTACAAGTTCATGACAAATTGGTCCGCCCAAGGACATTCAAAGTTGGTGATCTTAGCCTTGTGCTTAAAAGACCCATTCTTGCATGCCGCAAGATAGGTGGAAAATTCGAACCAACTTGGGAGGGACCATTTGTCGTAGAAAAGGTCTAAGCAAGAGGAGCCTTCTAGCTAGTAAATTTTCATGGTCAAAGACCCATGCTGCTAATCAACAGACGATACTTGATGACATAATATGCAACCTGACATTGCTCAACATTGTTTAATTTGAAATTTTGAAATTTTGATTTCTCTGGGGTTATCTATTTGGCCAAATGTCTGTGATCGGATCTAAAAATTTGGTAATAAAATTAACCTCAATATAATGAAATTTTTTAAAATTGTATATTTCAATTTACTCCTTTCTACCTTTAAATTTGATATTCTACTAAATTGAACAAAAAACATACATAAATAAATAATTTTCTCACCAAAATAAACTAAAATTTTCCTTAATAAACACTTTGTTTTGTTCTTATTCATGCTAAGTTTCAACTCACTGATATTTTCCCTGTTGTCTGCAGAGAAATGTCAGGCCAGAGGCTGATTTTTGTTTTAAAGATGGCTGGAACCTCACACTCAACGAGAAAAGGGCACCGCAGGGCGGCACCATAGACTTTGACATAGACTTCAGTCAAGTCTACGTGGACTATGAGGGTCCTCTAATATAAGTGGTTAGTCGTCAGGAAAAAGAAGAGCTACCATCGCTGCTAAGGTTCGGAACAAGAAATAGTTCCTCACTGAATCGGAAAAATGTGATAGTACAACAAGACCCGATGGAGGGGATTAGTCGCTTATCGTCTATGATAGCTACACCAACCAAGGGCCTAGTCGTTGCTAATGATAAATGACTGTCAGATGCATGGCTACGAAGAACTCAGAGCAGAAGCACTAACCGCCAAAAGCATAGGACTTTCTGACGCGAAGAGAGAAGACGCCAGAAAGAGGTGAAAAATTTGCTTACCCCTATTCTTGAGGGGAACATATATCAACCAGACATGAGAGAGACCTCTTCTAGTTTCCCTGCTATAGACGAGGAGTCCGGATTTGATATAGAGCAATACCACCATTTAATATGTTTTTTGTAAATGAGAAATACCACCATTTAATATGTTTTTTTGTATGGGTTGCACGACATGCAACTTCAGGATACCTGCACGTACATCAGCTACAAGAGCATTTATGGAGTGCCCGGACTACAATGTCCTCCACCTGGAGTGCTACAGTACTTTAGAGGAGTATGTGTCCTTTGATGATGGATTTCAAACCACTGATTACCCAATGGATGCAGAACCATATGTCCCATTGGGTATAAAGCCATATATACCGTCGGACGCAGAGTCATACATTCCGCTGCAGGCAGAGACAACACTAGCCTAGATTCCCGTCGACGTGGAAATAAGGTAACATCCTCAACAGATGTCGATCATCAATATAACAGAATACTATAAAATGAGCAAAGTAAATAAAATGGATTTTTAATTCTATGAAGAAGTTCAAGGAAGATTCATTAATATACTAGAAGGCTTGGAGCTATATACCAGGGTCTTCTCCGAAAGTGATGAAAGACTTATTCTTGACTGCATCTTTGATTTGAGCGAAAGAGGTCGAGCATGCCTCTTGATGGAAAGAACCTATTTCGAGCCACGAAAATGGATGTGTGGAAAGGGCAAGATCTCCATACAGTGTGGTTGCTGTTATAACTTCACTAACGATAGACAAAGAAATCCTCCTAGGATTCTGAGACATGATCAAGTGGATCCGCTACCCCCATGATAAAGTTGATGATTAAGAGAATTGTTCGATGGAGCATATTGCTAGCTGACTATATTCCCAACAGTTGTATTATCAACATATATGATGAAGGCGACTGAATACCCCCGGACATTGACCATCATGATTTTGTGAGACCTTTCTGCACAGTCTCTTTCATGAGAAAGAGCAACATTCTGTTTGGAAAAGAAATTGATGTCATTGGCCCCAGTGACTTCAGAGGAACTGTGGAGATTCCACTACCAGTAAGTTCAGTGCTGGTTCTTAAAGGAAATGGAGCAGACATTGCTAAACACTGCATTCCAAGGGTACGACACCTTAGGGTGTCCGTGACTTTCCGGAGGATGGATGACAGCAAAACTCCATATGGATTCCAACCGGACCCAGAGTTGGAAAAGCTATTGTTGTATGAGCTATGAAATGGTTGCACCTCTAAGCACATGCAAAAGGAACTCTTGTCTTGGAGCATGACTCAGTAGGTCTGCTCGATTAGGAGCTTTCCCCGTTAGAGACAGACATTCAGAGGATTCCTTTTTACTGCATCTCGCCACAACATATATGATATATATTAAACATGCTCAGCCTATGATATGTACTCAACATAAGATATTTTTGGATGTACTTTGATGCAATCAACATAATTGTACTTTTTGAGGCTTTGGCTTGCACTAAATCTGTAACACTTGTTGGAGGAGGTTAATGAAATCTCTTTCAGGATTTTATTTTTTTATTCAATTTCTCTTTTTGTGCAATGGATAAATGCAACAAAGCCATACTTTGGTTCAGACTACAATGAACAAAGACAAAACAACCAAAAAATTTTTGATGATAATAAAATTCAATAACATTAAAAAAATCTCTTTTAAAAAAATCATAAAACAAATAAAATTAAATTTTGAGAACATATTTGATAATTAAATGTGATAAAAATAACAAGAAAAGAAAATAAATCTGTTGAGTTGATTCTCTTGATTTCGATGTCTCTTGGTCTTTGCTCGTGTAGCACGACTATCCTTATCTGCACTAATTCTCTTCATATTTTTGAGGAATTTCACATCCTACACAAAACCCCACAAAATTTTACATATCTTCCCACCAATGTCAATCTTTTTCATGACACACATTTATGAATTCAACACCATAAACTTTATGCACTACATTCTTGCCCTCGAAGCCAACACCAAAACACTATTTTCCTTTTCACAACCTTTTGAGATAGGTGTAAGGCCCCCTCCATGGCATCCAATTGCCTATCTAAATCTTTTAGATTGGTGTAAGGCCCCCTCCACGACATCCAATTCTCCACCTACATCTTCAAAATTTGTGTAAGGCCCTCTCCACGGCTTCCAACTCTCTACCTAAATATTTGAGATTGGTGTAAGGCCCCCTCCATGGCATCCAATTCTCTACCTATATCTTTCAGAAATGTGTAAGGCCCCCTCCATGGCATCCAATTCTCTACCTATATCTTTGAGATAAGTGTAAGCCCCCCTCCATGTCATCCAATTCTCTACCTATATCTTCGAGGTAGGAGTAAGGCTCCCCTTTATGGAACAACACATTCGATTCTTAATCTTTTGAGATTGTTATAAGACTCCCTCCATGGCATCCAATTCTCAACCTTTTGAAATTAGTGTAAGACCCCAGCCATGACATCCAATTCTCTACCTATATCTTTGTGATTGGTGTAAGGCCCCCTCCTTGGCATCCAATTCTCTACCTATATCTTCGATATAGGTGTAAGCCCCCCTCCATGACATCCAATTCTCTACCTATATCTTTAAGATAAGTATAAGGACCCCTCCATGACATCCAATTCTCTACCAATATCTTTGAGATTGGTGTAAGGGCCCCCTCCATGGCATCCAATTCTCTACCTATATCTTTGAGATTGGCTTAAGACCCCCTCCATAACATCCAATTTTCAACCTATATCCTTAAGATAGGTGTAAGATCGCTCCATGGCATCCAATTCTCTACCTATATCTTCGAGATTGGTGCAAGGCCCCCTCCATGACATCCAATTCTCTGCTTATATCTTCGAGATAGGAGTAAGACTCCCCTTTATGGAACATCGCATCCTATTCTCAACATTTCGAGATAGGTGTATGGCCCCCTCCATGGCATCCAATTCTTTACGTATTTCTTTGAGGTATGAGTAAGACTCCCTCTTATGGAACATCACATCCTATTCTCAACCTTTTGAGATTGGTGTAAGGCCCCCTCCATGGCATCCAATTCTCTCTCTATATATATATTCTAGATAGGTGTAAGACCTCCACCATGGAATCCTACTCTAAATCTTTGAGTTCATCACTTGAGTGTTGATTCATATCCTCTAGAAAAACCTAAAATCTGATAACTCAACACCCACTCTCCAATCCCCAGCGAGAGTTCTTAATCCTCGATGTTGATCAGATGTTCACTTTCTAATTCTATGTGGAAACAAATAGTACACACAATTCTATACCTCCTTCTAGGTCTTTTGACTTAGGAGTCTGTATTGGTTTTGTTGATCTCGTCAGTGAACTCCAATACCCGCGATGTGCTTCCCCAGCACACCACACCTATTAGAGGTCCATTTGCTGACCTCACTTTTGGTTGAGGTTTAGTTTTTCCTCTTTAGTAGCCTAGGGTCTAGCTATAGGACTTTCCTGTTGAATATTCCTAGAAAACTAGAAAAGGTACCCTCACCATTAGAAATTCTACCCTCTTCTTTACTCAACTTGAAGCTCTACATATTGGTCCTAATATCTAGCACTTAATAGGTGGGGTCATTTTGGGGGAGCTCAAGGAGAGTTCCCACAACACTATTTGACCTTAAGATTATCGCTGGGTGCTGGTATGGGGCTAAGGAACTCACTTTCACTCACTACACTCACTCTCACTCACAATCCCTCACAACCCTAAACCGAATATTTGTTGACTTTAATCCTTAGTCTTTCGGGAGACTTATGTAGAAGGTCCCCTAAACCCACTAGCCCTAGGCTAAGGTTTAGCTAAGACCAGTACATAGAGGACCCAATTGGGGATTCCATTGGTCCATGGCTCATATAGGTGGTTGGCACCCCAATTCTACCAAAAATATCTAACTTGACCTTTTGCCCTAAAATCTCCCAAATTACCTAGATACCGTTGGAGCCCTAAATTTGGCCAAAATTCCCAAATCCAACCAAAATACCCAAATTTGTACAAAAACCATTTCAAACCTTTTCAAAATACTCTAGTTACCCAAAACTACCCAAAAATTTCAAATTTACCAAAATACCCAAAAGAGGCATTCCGGGAGTAATTGCGCTGGCAAAGTCACAATAGCTTGGCGGCAAACAGAACAGCTGCATCATAATGTCTCTCTCCATGGTTTCATTACATGAAATAAACATATAACCCCCAATCTTATTCCATGCTGATGTCTGAGCTGATGAAAAAGTCTTGAAACATTTGTTAGAAGAATAGCTACCAAGTAGGATGTCATTATCACACTTGCTAATCCTAGCATTCATCGTGAATTTTCTTATGTAGTTTTCATTGCTTGACTCCTCATCCTTTGCAAACCTCAGCTTTTCCCATGATTGTTTGGTCTCAACAACTTTGTGATGATAAATAAAGCGTTTGATCCGCTTGGCCATTGGTCTTGTCATGTCAGCTAGTTTTGCAGTGATAACAAACCATTGGAGATCCTCTAAGGTTTTCGACTGACACAGACAGAATTCAGCCCCGCATTTCCAAATGATGTGGTTGTCCATTATCTTGAGTACAAAAAAATAATGATTTAAAATCCATTCTCATATTAAGGAACTCATATGCCTAAAGAAGATATAAAAAAAAGTATGATTTAAAAAAGAAAATCATAAAACCACTCTATAATATTGAATATTATGATTTACATAGTATGATTTGCTCCATATTATTTCTGCTCAATTGAAGACACAATCATTCTCACCCAAAATAAATTTTACTATAATGTTCGAACATATAATTTACCTTAATCAATGAAAAAAAAAACATAGAATAAGAGAGAAAAGTCAAGAATAAACACATACTTGGATGAGATAAAAGTCTGGTGTTTGATGTGCTTCTCTAATTGAGAGAGATTTGTAAGTAATTATATGAAGAACGAGGTTTCCTTTTTAAAAACTTAATTAATTGGAAATAAATTTCAAATACATTCTTCTACTTATTTTAATAACATCTACGAACCAACCTTCCAAATACAAAGATTCTTTTTTTAATGAATTACTCTTACTGTATTTCCATAAATTGTCAAATATTTCACGTAATAAATGACCAGCTAGCTTAAGACAAGGAGTTATTAATTACTTAGAGGTTGTTCACCAATTCATACGATTTAACTCTAAATCAAGTTTATGTACGTTTTATGGTGATAAAAACTGTTTGAAGCGATAGATGTTTAATGCTTTTATATAGTTTTAATACTAAATATTGATAATACAATTATGACGACTGATTTAATTTATTTTTGGTTTAATATCATTTGTAATTATATTAATTATTAATTATTATTTTATTTATTTAATCATATATTAATTTTTATTTAGCAATTAATTTAATTAACTTAATATTTTTAAATTTTTGTTATCAATAATCATGGTTTAGATTTT
>JXCR01097990.1:318875-331646 GCA_002079205.1 Phalaenopsis hybrid cultivar | reverse complement strand
ATATATATATATATATATATTAAAAAAGAGAATCGTTATTTGGTCTAGTGGGCACCAAATAACGCTTCCCCCATTTGGGTCGAAACTCAGGTGTGTATGGGAATCACACCCAGGAATAGAACAAAAATCAAGAGATTGAGAAAGAGTGATGAGAGGGGAGTGAACAGTAATATATCGTGTCTTATTCATGAAATGATCTCCTTATTTATAAGGGAGAGATTACAACATGTTGATGTTACATATTTGTCCTCACTTTAATAAGGATTGTACATGATATTCTATGTATATTACAGTTGTGAGCCTATTGCTCGGCTTTTATTTGGCTTGTTCAGCTAGGCTTAAATGGCTATGACTCAACAAGGTTGATTCAATCGATTGGGCTTAGTAAGCGTTGTTGTTCTGCTGAGCTCGATTGGATTTGGGTCGACATGACTGGTTTGGTTGGTTGAGTTAATCTAGTTGCCAAGAGGCTAAATCTTCCCTCGAGTGTCTTCATCGTGTCGGTTGGCTTGGATGTATCATTTATGACCGAACAACTCAAATTTGGGTCCTTCGATCATCTTCATAATTTGGTCAGCTTTGGCCTTCTTTGCTTTGGCTCGAACAGTTGCATTCGATTTAATATTTGGGTCTCCCGGTCTTCTATCCATGAGCCCTCCTTTGTCATGCCTCGTTTCTTTTGAACTATTAGATCTTCTCAATATCAGTGTTGTCATATTTTCAATGTACAAATTTTAGTTCCCATATTTTTTTGTTTATTGAATATTATACTGCGATAAGAATAGGAGATTTTAATACAAAAAACTGATAACATTTATTTTTAATCAATAGTTCAACTATTGAACTCCCTTGATTTTAGTGTATTTGATTCTTATAAATATGGCATTAAAGAGGGAGCATGTGATGATTTCTACTAATATTTTGCTTGTATTTGCCATTTAGCTCCCCCGATAAAAGGTGCGCTCATTACACATTGTTTGTTTGTTGGCTTTCCCAGTAACATTATTTTCATGCTGGTCTAGTCCTTTTTTATTTTTTTCATCTGTGATTTTTAGAGTCCTCGGACAGTTTTGTATTTGAGATAAGTTACAGACACGGGTTTCGAGATGTCTGACGAATAAAATCACATGACGGGAACTAGGATTTGTTTGCCCATGTCTTGTATTTTAACTCTAAATCTTATTGATAAATAGAATTAGGACCATGCGTGCACTTTCAGAGTCTGATCGTATTTTTTTTTGGGTTAAGTCGACGGCAGAGCGGCGCTGACCCTTTATTATCTCATATTTGGTTTGTTTTCTTGATTTTCTTTAATGTTTGCATGCTTGGATTGTTTTCCCTATTTATTTCTAGTTTATTTGAGATGCTGCAAAATAATACAATTAGGCTCTCTAGAATAGTAAAACTGTAAATTTTTCTATTAAAAAAAATTCTAATAAAAATTTCAAGCTAAATTAAAATTTTCAAGATCTTTCAAACTTTGCTTTTACTTTTTTGCATGGACTTCAAGCCTGTTTTAAAACATGTTGCATAGCATGACCTTCACCCAAATCATAGAATAGGGCTTCCACAATATCTAAAGAATTATCTAAATAACTGCATCATTTTGCATGTCCTAAGGAGAAGTCCTCATACTTTTCCAACCTAACTGACCCACCATGGATTTCTACTTATGTGGTTGTCTAGTGTATTTAGGTTGTTAGAAGGTTCCTGACCCATACGGACGTAAATCTTTTTGTCGGGAGTGTTTTCAGTTTTGTAGTTAAACCTCCCTTTCTTCTCTTTTTTCGACGGCATCCACACCACTTCAGTGGGTATAAGTCTCGCCTCTTAGAGCTCCACCTATATTCATGGGATAAAGTTTTGTTCATTTGAACTTAAGGCTACCGAGTTCCCTGTGACAACACAATTCACTGGTTGTTAATCGAGGATCTTTAAACATGTTAGATCGACTACCTTCATGACCAGGTAGACTTAGGGTCCAAGTAGCTTGGGATGACGAGTATGTGGTACCCTAACCCGGCTACCTCCACCTCCTAAGGACTACTCCTCCATTTCATTGACTATCTCTGTTGAGCCCTCTCACTCTTTTTTCCTTCGTTGGTATCATCTCGACTGCTTGATTGTTGATAAGCTGTCGCATATTTAGGATATGTTGATTTGTCCTCTACCATTATGACTCGGATTTGCTTTGGCGTATTAGGATTCCCTAATGAGATGATTTTATTATTTCACAGGTTCAGTATGCCAATGAGTCTATTACCTATGTGGGGACCGTGAGAGACTCACTCTCCTCCCCGTGACTTTGCGGGAGTTTTGAAACTAATGGAGCGTTCCCATGAGAAATAATTGTTCTTTGATAGCCCTGTGCTAGTCATTATTATGTAATTAACAAAGTGTGATACATCCCCTTGGGAGCACTGTGGACCTTAGAACAGGCACACACACTTGAATCTATTGTTGTGAGTTGCTTTTATAGGCATTTTTTCGTGGATATTTGAGACAAGGCATTTTGGTATGATTTCATTTGGACATATGTGCTTGTTCGGATTTCATTTGCCACGCAGAAGTTTTACACGTTCTTTCTCTTATTTATCTGTCTTTTTCATATGTCGTACTTTTCTAGTCTCTCTCTTCTCCTGATCATTTACATGATCCGAAAGAAAACTTAATCAAAAAATGGAATCATACGACGATAGATAAACTGAGAACACCTTGAAAAATAAAAAGAGAAATGAACGAAAACAACTCACTATCTCAATCATCAAAACTCTCAATTGGTCATCTTGGGTAATTCATGGGGGCAGCGGGCACTCATTGTACCGAGTTGACCATTGGTCAAGATATCGAAGCTAACATTCTTTGTTGTATGTTTTGTCAGTCTATCTATGGTCCTAAGGGCAGTTAGTACCTTCACATCTTGAACGGGCAAAATGATGTAAGTCATGACTCGATCTCCAGCAATCGCCTTGGGTGGCCCTTTTCTACGGGCAATAGATGGAGGACTCTGTTTTGAAGAAAATGGGGGTAAAGTTATTCTCTTTGGCTGATATGTGGTTATTTTCCATCTTCAATAACTTGACCAGTGTCTTCAATCACTGCAAACCCTAAACCCTAAACCCTTCCAACTTCTTCTTCTATAAGCTGGTGATGAATGAGCAAAGGCTCTCATTCTGTCTCTATTAAATCTGCAGAAGGGCTTGTGAATCTTCTGTGGCTTTTGAGCGTTGGCAAATTGTGCCACAAAAATTCGCTTGAAGTCAGTGAACGATGCAATTACTCATGACATCAATGCATTGAATCACCTTAAGGTTGAATCCCTCAACACTTTATAGAAAAGATGACATTTCAATGCATCAGTGATTCTCAGTATACACAATCGACTCATACGAGGTTGTGTGTTCGATCAAATTTTTCCTACTTTTATAGAACTCTTTTTGAGTTTTTGAGCCTCTCGGGCAGCTTAGTCTTAGAGATTTGCTGAGAGAGTGCATTCTCTGAATGTCAGGAAGCCTAATTATTCCTGAGCCGATGTCAGTCGATCAGTGCTGACCCAACATTATTAAAGTACTGAGAGTCTCCTCTATCCAGGCTAAGGAGGCTCTCTGGTCATTGAAAGTCGGCCCTTCCTCTCAGAGATGCTTCTCACTTCCCCAAGACAACGCCTCTCGGATGGCGTCTAGCATCTGATATTTCAACTCCTGGATCTGATGGTTCATAAACTCCCTTGTGCATTCCATATTATCGATGACTTTGTTATGAGTTTCTTCTTCGTGGAATACTCCTCTTCTTGTCTGCAGTATGATCTACGCTCACTGCACCTTTAGGATGTTAAATCTTAATTTACTCATGAATTACACCTAATGAACAGAGTATAAGTCAATGAGAGAGAAGAGTGAGCAATAATGAACAGTAATATGTCATGCCTTATTCATGAAATGATCTCCATTATTATAGAAGAGATGGTATAATATGGTGATGTCACATTTTTGCACCTGCTTTCATGGGGATTATACAGTGTAATCTAAGTATTTTACATGTGTGAATCTATTGCTAGGCTACTAGTTGACTTTTTTAGCTAATCTTGAATGGCTTCGTCTCAGTAGGGGCAGCTCGATTAGCTGGGCTTAATTGATGTTGTCAGTTAGTTGAGCTCAATTGGCATCGGATTAGCCCGACTAGTTTGACCAACTGATTTAGTTAAGATGTCGACCCTTTATAAAAGGTGTGGGAGCATCTGGACACCCCTAGTATGATTGGAGTTGTCAAGGGGCTAAACCTTCCCTCGAGTCGACTCCTTCAAGTCTGTTGGCTTAGATGTCTCTTTTTCTCGTTTCTAATTGAAGGTCTCATATTGGGGTCATTTGGCCATCTTCATCACTCGGTTGGCTTTAGCCTTTCTTTCTTTAGTTCAAACAACTACATTCGCTTGGATAAGTAAGTCTCTTGTTCTTATGTCGTTGGGTCTTCCTTTGTTGTACTCTCTATCTTTTGGACCAACTTTAGATCTCCTCAAAATCAACGTTGACACATTTTTTATGTACATATAATCTTAAGAGATAATTTTAATGTTTGAGCTTTTAATTTTTGGAATAATACTTGTGATGTCACAAAAGTTACACACCTTATGTTTTCATTTTTTTTTATTTTTTAACAAAATAGTATTTCAAATTTTTATTGGGCCATCGATGTGCATTATTATTTTTTTAAATAGGCAAAACATGTCCCACTATTTTTTAAATAACCCAATGGCGTGCAAGGTCTAATTATTATNTATATATATATATATATTGTTTAATCTTGTTTTGTATGGGAATCACACCCCAGGAATAGAGCATAAATCAAGAGATTGAGAAAGAGTGATGAGAGGGGAGTGAAAAGTAATATATCATGTCTTATTAATGAAATGATCTCCTTATTTATAAGGGAGAGATTACAACATGTTGATGTTACATATTGGTCCTTACTTTAATGAGGATTGTACAAAATATTTTATGTATATTACAGTTGTGAGGTTATTGCTCGGTTTTTTTCTGGCTTGTTCAGCTTAAATGGCTATGACTCGACAAGGTTGATTCGATCGATTGGGCTTAGTAAGAGTTGTTGGTCTGCTGAGCTCGATTGGATTCGGGTCGACATGACTTGTTTGGTTGGTTGACTTAATCTAGTTGCCAAGAGGCTAAATCTTCTCTCGAGTCAGCTTCATCGTGCAGTTGTCTTGGATGTATCATTTATGATCAGACAACTCAAATTTGGGTCATTTGATCATCTTCATAACTTGATCAGCTTTGGCCTTCTTTGCTTTGGCTTGAACAGTTGCATTCGATCTAATAAGTGGGTCTCCTGGTCTTCTATCCATGAGCCCTCCTTTGTCATGCCTCTTTTTTTTTTGAACTATTAGATCTTCACAAGATCAGCGTTGTCATATTTTCAACGTACAAATTTTAGTTCCCATATTTTTTTTGCTTATTGAATATTACACTGCGATAAGAATAGAAGAATTTAATGCAAAAAACGGATAATATTTATTTTTAATCAATAGTTCAACTATTTAACTCCCTTGATTTTAGTGTCGTTGATTCTTATAAAAATGGCATTAAAGGGGGAGCATGTGATGATTTATACTAATCTTTTGCTTGTATTTGCCATTTAGCTCCCCCGATAAAAGGTGCGGCTCATTACACATTACATGTTTGTTGGCATTCCCGCTAACATTATTTTCATGCAGGTCTAGTTCTTTTTTATCTTTTTCCTCTATGATTTTTAGAGTCCTATGACAGTTATGTATTTGAGATAAGCTACAGACACGGGTTTTGAGATGTCTGACAGATAAAATCACATGACAAGAACTAGGATTTGTTTGCCCATGTCTCGTATTTTAACTCTAAATCTTATTGATGAATAGAATTAGGACCAAGCGTGCAATTTCAGAGCCTGGCCGCATTTTTCTTTTTTGGGATAAGTCGAAGACAGAGCAGCGCTGACCCTTTATTATCTCATATTTGGCTTGTTTTCTTGTTTTTCTTTCATGTTTGCATGCTTGGATTGTTTTCCCTATTTTTTTATAGTTTATTTGGGATACTACAAATAATACAATTAGGCTCTCTAGAATAGTAAAACTGTAATTTTTTCTAATAAAAATTTCAAGCTAAATTAAAATTTATGATTAAAATTTCCAAGATCTTTCAAACTTTGCTTTTACTTTTTTGCATGGACTTCAAGCCTATTTTAAAACATGTTGCATAGCATGGCCTTCACCCAAATCATATAATCGGGCTTCCACAATATCTAAAGAATTCTCTAAATAACTGCATCATTTTGCATGTCCTAAGGAGAAGTACTCATACTTTTCCAACCTGACTGACCCAGCATGGATTTCTACTTATGTGGTTGTCTAGTGTATTTAGTTGTTAGAAGGCTCCTGACTCATACAGATGTAAATCTTTTTGTCAGGAGTGTTTCCAGCTTTGTAGTCAAACCTCCCTTTCTTCTTTTTTTTCAGCGGCATCTACGCCACTTCGATGGGTATAAGTCTCGCCTCTTAGAGCTCCACCTATATTCATGGGATAAATTTTTGTTCATTTGAACTGAAGGCTACCGAGTTCCCTGTGACGACGCAATTCACTGGTTGCTAATCGAGGATCTCTAGACATGTTAGATTGACTACCTTCATGACCAGGTAGACTTAGGGTCCAAGTAGCTTAGGATGACGGGTATGTGGTACCCTAACCCGGCTACCTCCACCTTCTAAGGACTACTCCATTTCTTTGACTCTCTGTTGAGCCCTCTCACTCTTTTTTCCTTCGTTAGTATCATCTCGACTGTTTGATTGTTGATGAGCTGACGCTTATTTGAGATACGTTGATTTGTCATCCACCATTATGACTCGGATATGCTTTTATGTATCAGGATTCCCTAATAAGATGATTTTATTATTTTACAAGTTCAATATGTCGATGAGTCTATTACCTATGTGGGGACTGTGAGAGACTCACTCTCCTCCCTGTGGCTTAGCGGGAGTTTTGAAAGCAACGGAGAGTTCCCATGCGAAATAATTTTTCTTTGATAGCCCTGTGCTAGTTATTACTATTAATGTAAGAAAAACTCCTTTGAATCAATAGAATTCTTGGGCAACCCACAATATGTAATTAACAAAGTGGGATACGTCACCTTGGGAACACTTTGGACCTTAGAACAGGCACACACTTGAATCTCTTGTTATGAGTTGCTTTCATAGGCATTTTTTCTTGGATATTTGAGACAAGCCATTTTGGTATGATTTCATTAGGACGTATGTGCTTGACCTATCCTAACGAGGTTTGCAACACAAAAGTTTTTCAAGTTCTTTCTCTTATTTATCTGTCTTTTCCATATGTCCTGCTTTTCTGGTCCCTCTCTTCTACTGATCATTTACATGATCCGAAAGAAAGGCTTATTCAAAAAATGGAGTTATAGGATGATAGATAAACTGAGAAGACCTTGAAAAATAAAAAAGAGAAATGAACGAAAACAACTCACTATCTCAGTCATCAAAACTCTCAATTGAGTCTTCTTGGGTAATTCATGGTTGGGTTGTGGGCCCTCATTGTACCGAGTCGACCATTGGTCAAGATATAAAAGATAACATTCTCTGTTGTATGTTATGTCAGTCAATCTATGGTCCTAAGGGCAGTTAGTACCTTCGCATCTTGAACGGGCAGAATGATGCAAGTCATGCCTTAATCTTCAGCTATCGCCTGGGCCTTTTCAGCGGGCAATAGATGGAGGGCTCTGTTTTGAAGAAAATGGGGTTAAATTTATTCTCTTTGGTTGATATGTGGTTATTTTCCATCTTTAATAGCTCGACCCGACCAGTGTCTTCAATCACTGCATACCCTAAACCCCTAAACCCTTCCAATATCTTCTTCTATAAGCTGGTGATGAATGAGCAAAGGCTCACATTCTGTCTCTATTGAATCTACAAAAGGGCCTTTGAATTCTTCTGTGGCTTTTGGGCACTGGCAAATTGTGCCACAAACATTCGCTTGAAGTCAGCGAACGATGCAATCACTCATGACAGCGATGCATTGAATCACCTTAAGGTTGAATCCCTCAACACTTTATAGAAAAGATGACATTTCAACGCATCAGTGATTCTTAGTAGACACAATCGACTGATACGAGGCTGTGCGTTCGGTCAGGTTTGTCCTACTTTTATAGAACTCTAGTGTTGAATTTTTTAGCCTCTCAGGCAGCTTAGTCTTAGAGATTTGCTGAGAGGGTGCATTCTCTGGCTGTCAAGGAGCCTAATTATGTCTGAGTCGATGTCAATCGATCAATGCTGACCCAACATTATTAAAGTACTGGGAGTCTCCTCTATCCAAGCTAAGGAGGCTCTCTGGTCATTGAAAGTCGGTCCTTCCTCTCAAAGATGCTTCTCACTTCCCCTCTCGGATGGCGTCTAGCATTTGATATTTCAACTCCTGAATCTGATGGTTCACAAACTCCCTTGTGCACTCCGTATTATCGATGACTTTGTTGTGAGTTTCTTCTTCGTGGAATACTCCTCTTCTTGTCTGCGCATGATCCACGTCACTGCACCTTTAAGATGTTAAATCTTAATTTACTCATGAATTACGCCAAATGAATAGAGTATAAGTCAAGGAGAGAGAAGAGTGAACAATAATGAACAATAATATGTCATGTCTTATTCTTGAAATGATCCCCCTTATTATACAGGAGATGGTATATTATGGTGATGTCACATTTTTTCACATGCTTTAATGGGGATTATAGTGTAATCTAAGTATTTTACATGTGTGAATCTATTGCTAGGCTACTAGTTGACTTTTTTAGCTAATCTTGTATGGCTTCGTCTCAGTAGGGACAGCTCGATTAGCTGGGCTTAGTTGATGTCGTCAGTCGGTTGAGCTCAATTGTCTTCGAATTAGCCTGACTAGTTTGGCAAACTGATTTATTTAAGATGTGGGAGCTTCTGGACACCACTAGTATGATTGGAGTTGTAAAGGGGCTAAACCTTCCCTCGAGTCGACTCCTTCATGTCAGTTGGCTTAGATGTCCCTTTTTCTCGTTTCTAATTGAACGTCTCATATTGTGGTCATTTGGCTATCTTCATGACTTGTTGGCTTTAGCCTTTCTTCCTTTAGCTCAAACAACTGCATTCGCTTGGATAAGTGGGTCTCTTGTTCTTATGTCGGTGGGTCTTCCTTTGTCGTACTCTCTTTCTTTTGGAACAACTTTAGATCTCCTCAAGATCAACGTTGACACATTTTTATGTACATATAATCTTAATAGATAATTTTAAAGTTCGAACTTTTAATTTTTAGAATAATACTTGTGATGTCACAAAACTTACACACCTTCTCTTTTCACATTTTTTATTTATTAACAAAATAGTATTTCAAATCTTTATTGGGCCATATATGTGCATTATTATTTTTTTTAAATAGGCAAGACAAGTCCCACTATTTTTTATATAACCCAATGGCATGCAAGGTCTAATTATTATTTTGTTAATTAGTCTGAATCTAATCTTGCCAGTGGATATAAAATTATGTCAGTGGATCTAGTCCATAAAAATTATTTATATATTAAAATATATCTCATGAAGCAAATACATTAACTCAGAGTAAATAATCTTATATATATATTATCTTTCCCCATAGTTAATCAATGCATAATGGCAATGCTCATCATTTATATTTAATGCAACCACCACATACATGATTATAATATATACATACATAGAACTATTTCTAAGTAGTATATTATATATATACTCACATAGAAGAATATAAGTATGGTACCAACCTATTCCTCAATATGATAGTGATGTGACAATGTAGGATTGATTATTAAGAATGATAGGATCAAAGACCACATGCATAAAGTTGAAGATGTCACATGGGAGGGTAAGGTAGGGTAGGGTAAGGTGGGGTAGGGTGCTACCCCTAAGATATATATATTAGTGTGTACATGCATACATATNTGATAGTGATGTGACAATGTAGGATTGATTATTAAGAATGATAGGATCAAAGACCACATGCATAAAGTTGAAAATGTCACATGGGAGGGTAAGGTAGGGTAGGGTAAGGTGGGGTTTGGTGCTACCCCTAAGATATATATATTAGTGTGTACATGCATGCATACNGGATTAAAGACCACATGCATAAAGTTGAAGATGTCACATGGGAGGGTAAGGTAGGGTAGGGTAAGGTGGGGTTTGGTGCTACCCCTAAGATACATATATTAGTGTCTACATGCATACATACATACATACTTACATACATATAACTTAACCCAATCATCCCAAATAAACCACCACCATAATGCTATCATGTGACCCTTTAATTTTTTTATAATATTTGTTATATTGCTAATAAAGATATATGATTTAAGAATATATTATTCTAAGTGTATATATTATTTAAAGGGTGTTGACATTACTATAGTGGAAGAAGAAAAACTATATTCAAGCCATATTTATTTACTAATAATGAGATATTTATCAAAGATAATTAATATATTTATCAACTTAGTTATCACGTGAGCACAAGCAAGCCACATGCCATTAATTGTTATTTTAAGCTTAATAACTTAAAATTAATTAATTAATTAAGTAATTAAGTAAGATCATAGCCAAATTTTATATTGATATGATGAGTACTTGTAATGAATCATATCTTTAATCCCTTTTTGACAGGTAAGATTTCATGTACATAAATTTATTTTAAAGTATATATGATTAGAAATTAAATCAAATAAGAAGAAAATATTTAGGATTTATTCAAAAACTTAATATATATTAGTCATTGAATTAAATGGTTTATCATGATGACAAAAATATTAAATATAAATATTTTTATTTAAGAAAAAATAATAATTAATTATAAATTTATAATCAAAATAGAACTAAATTAACTATGATGAGATGCATATATTTTATTATGATAATATTGGTTTTTTTAATTATAAAAAATATTGTATTTGAAATTTTAAAAAAAATTAAATTAGTCATATTTCAAGTAAAAATATAAATAATTAATTAAATAATTAAGAAATTGAGCATTTAAGGCATCTTTCCATGAACATGTGCTTCAATCATATGCCTCCTTTAAGAGATCATGTTCATGGAACCTTCATTAATCTTTTATTTCCATTTTATTTTACCTTTTATTTTATTTTTTTTGTATTGAATAAAGTTTGAAACTAGTACAACAATCATATATATAAAGAGCCATGATAAAGAGTTGATTTGAAGCTTGAAGTTTATTAAATACAAAAATAATGTGTCCAAAAGCACTATTTAATGTTTTTAATCNTAATTACAAATTTATAATCAAAATAGAACTAAATTAACTATGTTGAGATGCATATATTTTATTATGATAATAATGGTTTTTTAATTATAAAAAAATGTACTTGAAATTAAAAAAAAATCAAATTACTCATATTTCAAGTAAAAATATAAATAAATAATTAAATAATGAAGAAATTGAGCAATTAAGGCATCTTTCCATGAACATGTGCTTCAATCATATGCCTCCTTTAAGAGATCATGTTCAAGGAACCTTCATTAATTTTTTATTTCCATTTTATTTTACATTTTATTTTATTTTTATTGAATAAAGTTTGAAACTAGTACAACAATCATATATAAAAAGGGACATGATAAAGAGTTGATTTGAAGCTTGAAGTTTATTAAATACAAAAATAAAGTGTCCAAAAGCACAACTTAATGTTTTTAATTTCTTAAAATATTTTGTTTTATTTATGTGAAAGCATCTCTCCACATGCAAATTCAAGCTTTTGCTTGTGAAGGATCTCATCACACAAAAAGTTACCCTTAGCTAGCAAGAAAACTATATGTATTCTCAAAGGAATGACGAGAGGCTATTATACGAGCCTCCAGCCATCCCGAATATGTCTAACGATTTGAGTATCATCTCCTTAAGGACAATTGTGCGAGAGAGGATTCAAACCAACAACCTGAGGGGTCATATAACGTGGATGCTAACCAACAGATGGTGGTACACAACCAATTCTTATGTATTTATATATCTAGCAAAAATTTCATTTTGTATATTTCTAGCACTTTACCTTTGCATGAAAAGTACATTTCACCTTTTAAAAGTAAATTAGTAGGTGTTTAATGTGATATGAAAATTTTGGATGTTATAAATATANAAACTATATATATATGTATACAAAGGAATGGCGAGCGGCTATTATACGAGCCTCCAGCCACCCCTAATATGTCTAACGATTTGAGTATCACCTCCTTAAGGACAATTGTGTGAGAGAGGATTTGAACCCACGACCTGAGAGGTTATATAGCGTTGATGCTAACCAACAGATTGTGGTATCTGTCACAGCCAATTCTTATGTATTTATATATCTAACAAAAATTTCATTTTGTATATTTCTAGCACTTTACCTTTGCATGAAAAAGTACATTTCACCTTTTAAAAGTAAAATAAAATTTACATAATGAAAAGAAGCAAAATTTGCATACATGCCACAAAAATCTTATGTATTTATATATTTAACGTTTAAACTTTCATATTTGCATACATCACCCTAGTCTTTAATATCACCACTACTAAATTTTTAAATGTCAACTACACCTTTCATGTATAGGATCATAACAGCATAATATTATATATAAAGGGTTCAGCTAGCCCAGGCTCAGCTCGTTTATATTTCGAGCTCAAAAAGTGTGTTCGTGTTCGGCTCGTTTGCTTAGCGAGCCGAACACGAGCGGTTCAC
>JXCR01097990.1:268340-303287 GCA_002079205.1 Phalaenopsis hybrid cultivar | reverse complement strand
AAGCTCGAAATGTAAACGAGTCGAACAGGAACAAAAATTTGTTCGCTAGTGTTCGGCTTGAATTGGCTCGAAAATAAATAAATAAATAAATATATACATGATAAATATTCATAAAATTAAATATTATAATTTTAATTAATTATTTTTAAAAAAATAATAAATTTTCATATTTTATAAAATTTAATTCTATAAATTATTATATATAACAAAATATTAATAATAATAATATATATTAATATTACTTATATAAGTATTATCTATTCATATAATAATATAATATTAGTTATATAATTATAATATTTTAACATATATACTATCTAGAAAAACCCTAACCCCACCTCCCTATTCCTCTCTCGAACTTTCTCAGGTTTGGCTGCCTCTCCCACTCTCCCTCTTACTCTTCTCGTTCTTCTCTCAAAAATCCTTTCGGCCGCAACAACTTTGGGTTTGTTGTTTTCATTCTTCTTCTAATATCTACTTGTATTTCTCTTTGAATAGTCAGTGTTGGCTCGATTGTTCGGTATTCTTGCTTGGTCGCTCGTTTGGCTACGTAGGTGTTATCTCGGAATATCTTCTCTCTAATATTTCATATTATCTTCGAGTTTGTCTCTTATCTTATATTTACTTAAATTTATTTCACTTTTGAAATGATAGTGATGATGATATTTTTTATGTCATGTTAAAAAATCAAATGGTATTCATGTAAATATGAATTTTTAGATGTTGTATGTAAATTACAAAAAATAACTTCACATGCATACCACCAAGTTTAGAGTCCATTTAGGGCAGCACTGCAATGGTGATGCGACACCGTAATTTTGTCTGTTTGGGTAAACTGCATTCTATCAGCCCGCTAAAACCTGTGTTTTTCCACCAGTCCTGATTATGTGCAATGACAACTTTCTAGCTACGAACTGACTTTTTCAATCAAAAAATTATAATTGCTACTGCAGTTTTTTGAGTATAAGATTATTTTTCAGCAACTTCACAGTTGTTTTTTTAATATTATGAGTCATTTACATATATATATCTTTGAATTCATGTGTATTTACATATTTGCACCACCCAAATCTTTCATGTCACATCAAAAAATACCACTATTTTAACTTTTAAAGAGTTTAAAAGAGCGAAATACATCATTTTAAGGCATAATATGGCTTTCATGTAAAATTGAAGNATTTAAAAAAAATAAATTGTCATAGTTTATCAAATTTAATTCTGTAAATTATTATATATAACAAAATAATAATAATAATATATTAATATTAGTTAAATAAGTATTACATATTTATATAATAATATAATTTTAGTTTTATAATTAAAATATTTTAACATATATACTATCTAGAAAAACCCTAACCCCACCTCCCTATTCCTCTCTCAAACTTTCTCAGGTTTGGTTGTCTCTCTCACTCTCCCTCTTACTCTCGTTCTTCTCTCAAAAATCTTTTCGGCCGCAACAACTTTGGGTTTGCTATATCCGTTCGTCTTCTAATATCTACTTGTATTTCTCATTGGATAGTCAGTGTTGGCTCGACTGCTCGGTATTCTTGCTTGGTCGCTCGTTTGGCTACCTAGGTGTTATCTCTGAATATCTTCTCTCTAGTATGTCATATTATTTTCGGGTTCGTCTTTTATCTTATATTTACTTAAATTTATTTCACTTTTGAAATGACAGTGATGATGATATTTTTATGTCATGTTAAAAAATGAAATGGTATTCATGTAAATATGAATTTTTAGATGTTATATGTAAATAACAAAAAAATAACTTCACATACATACCACCAAGTTTAGAGTCCATTTGGGGCAGCTGTGTAATGGTGATGCGACACCGTAGTTTTGTCTGTTTGGTAAACTGCATTCTAGCAGCCCGCTAAAACCTGCATTTTTCCACCAGTCCTGACTATGTGCGATGACACCAGTTCTGACTTTTTCAATCAAAAAATTATAATTGTCACTGCTGTTTTTTTAGTATAAGATTATTTTTCAGCAACTTCACAGTTGTTTTTTAATAAGTTAAAAGCAGCTCCAAACATACCCTTAATAAATCATTGTTAGGGAATACCTGGTTATATATGGGAATCAAATGAAATTAATAAAAATATTAATATTATGAGGCATTTACATATATATCTTTGAATTCACGCATATTTACATATTTGCACCACCCAAATCTTTCATGTCACATCAAAAAATACCACTATTTTAATTTTTAAAGAGTTTAAAAGAGCGAAATACATCATTTTTTAGGCATAATATGGCTTTCATGTAAAATTGAATNTTTTAGTATAAGATTATTTTTCAGCAACTTCACAGTTGTTTTTTTAATATTATGAGTCATTTACATATATATCTTTGAATTCATGTGTATTTACTTATTTGCACCACCCAAATCTTTCATGTCACATCAAAAAATACCACTATTTTAACTTATAAAGAGTTTAAAAGAGCGAAATACATCATTTTTAGGCATAATATGGCTTTCATGTAAAATTGAAGCTCAGGAGTTAAATACATAAATACATAGGAATTATAATCTTTATCATATTTTCCAAAACAATTTTCTAAAATAAATTATAATATCATAAAAATTATGCAAAAGTTTCCATCCAAATAAAATATATTTTATTAAATATATATATTTTTTTTACTTCTCAAAATAATTTTGACATTTTTTAAATATTAAATATTTAGTAATTTTATTAGAAATTAAATTTATAATATAAAACGTGGGGTTTTAATTAATTACATTTTCTATCAAAATATATATTAAAAAAAAAACCTTATAATAACATTCAAAAATCAGTTTTAAGAAAATATTAAAAAAGGGGCATTTGCATACATACCACCCTATTCCTATGAATTTACATAAGAAACACTTAAATTTTACTTTTCATATTTATGCTGCTTTTCATGCGTAGTTTAAGTAGGGCTGTCAAAATGGCTCGTTGTTCGCGAACAGCTCGTGTTCGATTTGTTAAGAAGCTTGTGTTTGACTCGTTTGCTAAGCTAACGAGAGCCGAACACGAACAACACGAACGAATATTTGTTTGTTCGTGTTCGGCTCGTTTTTGCTCGAAATACTACTAATCAATTATATTTAATGTGTAGTATTTAAAAAAAAAATAATTGAATACAAGGCTACAAAGATTATAATAATTAAGAAAACAGAATAAAAATTGTTAAATTAAATTCAAATGATACTTTAAAACGTCTTATGGCTACGTGATTAGGGTTGTTAAAACAACTCTTTGTTCGTGAACGTCTTGTGTTCGGCTCGCTAAGCAAACAAGCCGAACACAAACACAGTTTTGAGCTCGAAATATAACAGCTCGTGTTCGGCTCATTTACACCCCTAAGTTTAAGTGTCATATGTGTAAAATGTGATATTTAGGGGTTGGATATGTAAATACACAGGAATTAAATGGTATGCATGTAAAACTTCCACAGTAATTTCATTTAATCCAAGACCAAGCAGGTCAAATGAACACATGGCCTTTGAAGACCATCTATGAAGTCTACAAATTGGACACAACTCAAAGAAAGTACATAGAACTTCTATGTAAAAGATTTTCAATCCATCTAAGGATCTACAATTTTCTATAAAATGTGGTTGTTGTAAAACTATGGCGAAAAAAATAATTTTTTAAAAAAATGTGGTGAAAATTATAAATATTTCTTTTCTTTATAAAATGGTCAAACAAAGACTTTTTTAAAGTCACCACACTTTAATAAATATAATTGTAAAAAATAGTTTCACTTCGTAAAAATTTCTAGAAAACAGCAATAAAACAGTCTGGAAGGGAACAAAGACAGAAAACTATGCAAATTGGATATCAAGAGTCTGTTTAGGAAGTTTTTTTTCTTTTTTTTTTGTAGCTTGATTTCAAAGTAACAGCTACAACAATTCTAGTTGGCTAGAAAATCTTTAATATTTTTTAGATCTCGATTTAGAGAGAATGAGCTACTTAACTTTTTGGGCTTAATTTGCGACAACTTGTGCTTTTCTACTCTTATTGTTAAAAANATTTCATTTAATCCAAGACCAAGCAGGTCAAATGAACACATGGCCTTTGAAGACCATCTATGAAGTCTACAAGTTGGACACAACTCAAAGAAAGCTCTTTTTGGGCTTAATTTGCAATAACTTGTGTCTTTCTACTCTTATTGTTAAAAGCAACTTTCTCGATCAATTTATGAGTCTGTTTTGGGCAGCTGCAGCTATTTGAAAAAGTAATTGTGAAGTTGTTGTAGGATAAGCTGCAGTGGCTATTACATATTTCTTTTTTTTCAAAACATCAAACTGTAACGTTCTGGCAGCCTCAACAATTAGCCAGTTCAGGTTGTAAAACGTAGCTTTTCCACCACATCTTCTTGAGAAAACAAGCAAACAATTGTTTCCCCGAATGCCTCAGCAGTGTGATGCAAACTGCAGAGCATCATCACCACCCCCCAAACGCACCCTATGTATTGTCTTTTAGAAAAAGCTTTTCTAAGAAACTTTCTTAGATAAAAAAATNTTCAAAACATCAAACTGTAACGTTCTGGCAGCCTCAACAATTAGCCAGTTCAGGTTGTAAAACGTAGCTTTTTCACCACATCTTCTTGAGAAAACAAGCAAACAATTGTTCCCCCGAATGCCTCAGCAGTGTGATGCAAACTGCAGCGCATCATCACCGCCCCCCAAACGCACCCTATGTATTGTCTTTTGGAAAAAGCTTTTCTAAGAAACTTTCTTATTTTAGAAAAAAAAAACCCATACAAACAAACCAAATCATTAATTATTTTCCCATCACAAAGGTGGCTAAAAAGTTGTCTCAAATANCCATACAAACAAACCAAATCATTAATTATTTTCCCATCACAAAGGTGGCTAAAAAGTTGTCTCAAATAGAGTTATGAGTATAATGGCTATAAGAAAACTGGCATATGCCTTTTCTTTTGATTTTTAAGAAATGTTGAAACTAAATATTTGATATTGAACACTTGTTTGCATCCAACTGACTTCTTATTCACGAGTTATAATGCTTCAACGTTTGAATCTCATCTTTAACTGC
The DNA here is from genome assembly GCA_002079205.1 of Phalaenopsis hybrid cultivar. Lineage (NCBI taxonomy): Eukaryota > Viridiplantae > Streptophyta > Magnoliopsida > Asparagales > Orchidaceae > Phalaenopsis > Phalaenopsis hybrid cultivar. Next base: position 298,227 of record JXCR01097990.1, on the reverse strand, counting down.
TTTCATCCATTATGGATTTACAAGAGTTTCATGAATGAATTTAGAAATCAGCACACTATCAAGATAAGAAATAAGAACTTTGAAGGATGAGAATAGCTTCCCATTAGCTACATACTCATGAATTAGATATCTAATGCAACTTGTCTTGTCACCAACATCAGAGAAAGGGATAACTCATGAGTATTAGACTCTTGACCCGAAATTTCACGTGAATGCGGACTCCATTTTTGGTTTAAATTATTTTTTGGTGACGATGACGATTAATTTTGAAAGCTCCACATTTGAATTATTTTTCATCATTGGGAGCCTAAATTCAAAAAAAAATTAACTTTAACAAAATGTGTTGTGCTATTATTTTTATTCCGTCGTTGTTGATCGTCGCCGTAGAGACTCGAAACGATATATTGTTGGGGTAATGGGGCAATTTTTGGAAACCTACATTCGAGAGCAAAGCACCTGCTTGGCGGGGAAAAACACGAATTCGTATGGAGAAGTATCGGGGTCTCTTTGTTTGCAATCTAACCCTCTACAAGTACACTGAAGGCCCATTGAATCTTTTGAGATTGCGAGTTAATGTTCTTTTTGCTCCACATTGCGTCTTTTGAGACGCGGACTGAAAATTTGATTTTTGCTCCCCGACTGCAATTTCTGACGGTACTGATCAGCGATTCTTTTGAGATAGTCAGGAAGGTCACATTCTCTCGTGCCTCGTAACGGGGGTTAACGCTGGGAGACTGACCAAATTCCGAGTGATATGGACTTGTAATGAGCTTAAAATTTTGAAATGTTCGAACCGATAAAATAACATAAAATATAGCTAATTTGAACTTTAAATTGATTTGGACTTGAGGTTTAAAAGTTAGGCTCTTAGGATTTTAAAAATGTCGAGGACTTGAGCTTTTAAATATTTAGTCTCGTTAAGTTTTTAAAAATTTTAAAGTAATGGCTTTAAATATTAAAAGTTGGACTTTAAAATTTAAGCTCAAAAGACTTGAAAAAATATTTTGAAATTGAGTTATTCAAACTTAAGCTCTTAAAGCTCGGAAATCAATTCAAAATTTTGAATTTATGCTCCTAAAAACAAAACTCAACCATGGAGCTTGGAAAGAATCCATGTGTCATTATAATTCAAAGCTGACCCGTTTGGGGCAGCTTATAAGTGCGGGAGGGATTTTCAAAATGCCGTCTCACCGTTTGAAAAACNTATGGAGAAGTATCGGGGTCTCTTTGTTTGCAATCTAACCCTCTACAAGTACACTGAAGGCCCATTGAATCTCTTGAGATTGCGAGTTAATGTTCTTTTTGCTCCTCATTGCGTCTTTTGAGACGCGGACTGAAAATTTGATTTTGCTCCCCGACCGCAATTTCTGACGGTACTGATCAACGATTCTTTTGAGATAGTCGGGAAGGTCACATTCTCTCGTGCCCCGTAACGAGGGTTAACGTTGGGAGACTGACGAAATTCCGAGTGATATGGACTTGTAATGAGTTTAAAATTTTGAAATGTTCGAGCTGATAAAATAACATAAAATATAGTTAATTTGAACTTTAAATTGATTTGGACTTGAGGTTTAAAAGTGAGGCTCTTAGGATTTTAAAAATGTCGAGGACTTGAGCTTTTAAATATTTAATCTCGTTAAGTTTTTAAAAATTTTAAAGTAATGGCTTTAAATATTAAAAGTTGGACTTTAAAATTTAAGCTCAAAAGACTTGAAAAAATATTTTGAAATTGAGTTATTCAAACTTAAGCTCTTAAAGCTCGGAAATCAATTCAAAATTTTGAATTTATGCTCCTAAAAACAAAACTCAACCATGGAGCTTGGAAAGAATCCATGTGTCATTATAATTCAAAGCTGGCCCGTTTGGGGCAGCTTATAAGTGCGGGAGGGGTTTTCAAAACGCCGTCTCACCGTTTGAAAAACAAGTTTCGGCAGCTTATCCGAAAACGTGGTTGGATTTTTACACTACACGCAGGCCGCGGGTCGAACCCCGCGGGCCGCCCGTAGATCGCGTTTCAGGATAAGTTGCTTATCTGAATAAGCAGAAGTTGCCCCAAACGCATCCTAAATCTCCTCTTCAACGTCTCTCCTCCATTCTGTATTTTGAGGAGCTTTATGAATGGATTTTGGAATTTGCGCGTCATCAATACTAGAAACAAAAGTTTTGTAGGAGGAGGACAGCTTCTCATAAGCTACATACTCCTGAATTATACATCTAATATAGCTTTCCTAAATACCAATTTTAAGATTTTAAAAAAAAAAAAAAAAAAAAACTATCTCAAACCTAAATCTTAGAACAACATTCAAAAGCAGTTTTANAAGAGACAGGTTTTATAGAGAAGCATAACTATGTCAAAAAAAAAAAAAAAAAAAAGGAATTTACATACATACCACCCAATTCCTATGAATTTACGTATAGAACACCTAAATTTTGCTTCTCATACTTATGCCACTGAAATACTTTATATCACAATAAAAACACCATCTTTTTAACTTCTAAAAGGTAAAATACAGGTTTTCTTGCATGGGTAAGGTGGTATGAATATGTAAATACATAGAAATTGAGTGGTGTGCATGTGAATCTTCCTAAAAAAAATACAGTTCAGAACCAATAAGATGTGACCTGAAGCATTATAGTCAAAGCAGCAGTACAAATAGTTCTTCGGAGCTGCTGGAAATCAACAAGGCAAATGCAGCCAGAAGGNAAAAATACAGTTCAGAACCAATAAGATGTGACCTGAAGCATTATAGTCAAAGCAGCAGTACAAATAGTTCTTTGGAGATGTTGGAAATCAACAAGGCAAATGCAGCCAGAAGTTTAAATTTCTACCACAAGTACACAAATGATCAGAAAAATGCTTTCTACTCTTAAATAGTTATCAGGACATTTACACACATACCGCCCAATCTTATAAATTTACAAATCTAGCCCCTAAGCTCTACTTCTTACATTTATACCACCCAAATATTCCTTATCATATANATAGTTATCAGGACATTTACACACATACCGCCCAATCTTATAAATTTACAAATCTAGCCCCTAAGCTCTACTCTTACATTTATACCACCCAAATATTCCTTATCATATAAAAAAATACCACTATTTTAACTTTTAAAGAATTCTGTATGTGTAAAATTTGAAATTTCGTTGTTAGATGTGTAAATACACGGGAATTAAATGGTATGTATGCAAATCTTCCATAGTTATTTCATTTATCCCAGACAAAGCAGGTCAAATGAACACATGGCCTTTGAAGCCTAGCTACTAGAGTTTGCAAACAGCTCAGAGTTAGCTGGAGACGTGGAGCTTCCTAATGCAAAACAATAGTTCAGGGGTATTATTGCGAGTGCTGCAGCAAAAACTTGATGTAGCCAAGTGGAGCATTGGCAATAACCTTCGAAATTTTCATAAAGTTACCTGAAGTTAGTCACAATTCAAAGAAATTATATAGATCTTTCATGTATCTATAAAAGCTTTTCAATCCAAGCAGCTAATGTGATTGTTCTAAAGCTATGGTGAAAAAAAATATAACTTCTCACAAAACTATGATGAGAATTATAAATATTTTTATTCTATNCTATAAAAGCTTTTCAATCCAAGCAGCTAATGTGATTGTTCTAAAGCTATGGTGAAAAAAAATATAACTTCTAACAAAACTATGATGAGAATTATAAATATTTTTATTCTACAAAGTCAGTTAGAGAATTCTTAAAGCCACCACAGTTTAATAAATCTAATTACAAGAAATAGGTTCATATCATAAAAATTTCTAGAAAACAGCAATAAAGAGTTACTCAAGTACAACTATTGTGGCGGTCTCAAAAGTAGCACAGACAGAAAATTGTCAGAAATAGACATCATGGTTAGAGAAGCACATTATTTGGTCAAAACCGGAAAATCAAACCAAGCCTATCAAATTTGGTTGGTTAGGTTCGGTTTTAACATTTGATTTTGGTTTCGGTTTTTAAAACTGCAATATTTGATTTTTCAGCTTTCGGTTCGGTTTTAATTTTCATTTAACTGATCAAGCTGAAAAATAGATATTTTATTAAAAATATTTATTATATTTTAATTTCATGTTGAATAAACTAAGAAAATAAAAAATATTATTATATTTAATGCTTGATTTAAATAAATTGATTCATGGAATCGAATCAATATAATGTGGATATGCTATATAATTTGTAATACTTGTTCTTAGCCAAATTTTAATAAAAAATTAAATTTCAATTTTTTCATAGCCGAAGGTTCAATCGGTTCAATTTTATCAAAATTTAAATTGGTTCGATTTTTTTATATGAATTTCAGTTATATAGTCGGTTTCATCAATTTTAAAACTAATCCATCTGAAGTGACCGAATGCTCACCCCTAATCATNTTCTATAAAGTCAGTCAGAGATTTCTTAAAGCCACCACACTTTAATAAATCTAATTACAAGAAATAGGTTCAAATCATAAAAATTTCTAGAAAACAGCAATAAAGAGTTACTCTAGTACAACTATTGTGGCTGTCTCAAAAGTAGCACAGACAGAAAGTTGTCAGAAGTAGACATCAAGGGTAGAGATACACATTATTTGGTCAAAACCGGAAAATCAAACTGAGCCTATCAAAATTTAGTTGGTTCGGTTCGGTTTAAAATTTTGATTTTGGTTTCGGTTTTTAAAACTGCAATATTTGATTTTTCAGCTTTCGGTTCGGTTTTAATTTTCATTTAACTGATCAAGCTGAAAAATAGATATTTTATTAAAAATATTTATTATATTTTAATTTCATGTTGAATAAACTAAGAAAATCAAAAATATTATTATATTTAATGTTTGATTTAAATAAATTGATTCATGGAATCAAATCAATATTATGTGGATATGCTATATAATATGTAATGCTTGTTCTTAGCCAAATTTTAATAAATAATTAAATTTCAATTTTTTCATAACCGAAGGTTCAATCGGTTCATTTTTATCAAAATTTAAATTGGTTCGATTTTTTTAGATGAATTTCAGTTGTATAGTCGGTTTGATCAATTTTAAAACTAATCCATCTGACGTGACCGAATGCTCAACCCTAATCAAGGGTCTATTCAAGAAAGTTTTCTTCATAACTTAATTTCCAAAGAGCACCTACCACATTTCTACTTGGTTAGAAGATTTTTATTATTTTTTAGATATCTCTTTAGCGAGGATAAGTTTTTTAACTTTTATGTTTTGTTTACTACAACTTGTGTCTTTCTACTCTTATTGTTAAAAGCAACTTTCTCGATCAATTTATAAGCTCTGTTTGGGGGGCAGTTGCAGCTGCGAAGTTGCAGCAGAATAAGGTGCGGTAGCTATTACAAATATTTTTATTTTCAAAAAGTCGGATGATAATTTTCTGGCAGCCACCACAATTAGCCTGGTCAAGTTCTTAAACACGGCTTTTCAAATGCGGCTTCTTGAAAAAAACACGCAAAAATTTATTTCCCTACACGCCCCCACTATGTGATTCAGACTGCAGCGCATCATCACCGCCCCTCCAAACTCACTCTATATATATGCCTTTTAGAAAAATATTTCTGAGCAACTTTCTTTAAAAAAAACATCCAAACAAACAAAACTATAAATTATTTTCCTATCACAAAAGTAGTTAAAAAGTAATNATGTTTTGTTTACTACAACTTGTGTCTTTCTACTCTTATTGTTAAAAGCAACTTTCTCGATCAATTTATAAGTTATGTTTGGGGGGCAGTTGCAGCAGAATAAGATGCGGTAGCTATTACAAATATTTTTATTTTCAAAAAGTCGGATGATAATTTTCTGGCAGCTACCACAATTAGCCTGGTCAAGTTCTTAAACACGGCTTTTCAAACGCGGCTTCTTGAAAAAAACACGCAAAATTGATTTCCCCAAACGCCCCCACTATGTGATTCAGACTGCAGCGCATTGTCACCACCCCTCCAAACTCACTCTATATATATGCCTTTTAGAAAAAATATTTCTGAGCAACTCTCTTTAAAAAAAACATCCAAACAAACAAAACTATTAATTATTTTCCTATCACAAAGGTAGTTAAAAAGTAATCTCAAATAGAACTTCGAGCAAAATGGCCATGAGAAAGTTGATATCTGATTTTTAAGAAGAGTGTTGAAAATAGGTACTTGGTGTCAAACACTCATTTGCATTCAAGTGGCTTCTTATCCTAGAGAGTTTAGTAAGAATCCATAGGATTATGCTTCAGTGCTTGAATCTCGTCTTCNGTTGAAAATAGGTACTTGGTGTCAAACACTCATTTGCATTCAAGTGGCTTCTTATCCTAGAGAGTTTAGTAAAAATCCATAGGGCATTATGCTTCAGTGCTTGAATCTCGTCTTTAAATGTTTTCTTCCATTCTAATCAAGGCTTCACGAATGAATATAAGAACTTGCATACTATCAAGCTTGAAAACAAAAAATTTGTAGGATAAGAATAGTTTTCCATAAGCTACATACTAATGAATTGGATATCTAATACAACTTTTCTTGTCACCAACATCATAAAAGGAAGGGAATAACTCATCAGTATTAGACTCCTTGAAATTTCCAGTGAATGCGGACTGTGTTTTTGGTTTGAGCAGTTTTGTCCTTGCAAGTTGTCTTCCACTTGCTCGAGGTTTTTCTTCCTCATTGTATACACATGAAGTTCTTTGTTATAGACTTCATGTTGGGTTGGTCGGACATTCTTAACCACGATTGGAGGGCTAGATGGAGTTGGTATTGAGACCGTATAGGTGTCATCAAGTGCATCCCAAAATTGATGTTCATTTGCACTTTTCCCATGCACATCATATTCGGGGTAGTATGATTTATTTTAAAAACATGTGACATCTATGGAGTTATAGTTGTTTTGATAACAGGAGAGTAACACTTATACCCCTTTTAGTTGGAGACATACCCCAAAAAGTACACTTGATAGATTTATTATTAAGTTTTATGTGATTTTGGGAATGGATGTGAACAAAAGATACACACCAAATATTTAAAGTGTTATAGTATAAGAGAGAACTCTGATATGAGGATAGGTAACCATCAAAATATGAAGAGATGTTTTGAAATTAAGTACCTTACTTGGCTAAACATTCATTTGATAAAGGCAGATCAAAATTTTCGATAATATGCCCTCATATGAATACAAAACTTTAACAAAAAATAAATAACATCCGCTGTAAAAGAGATGAGTTAATCATGTTTCACTTGAGAGAAAAATNCTCATATGAATACAAAACTTTAACAAAAAAATAAATAACATCTGCTCCAAAAGAGATGAGTAAATCATGTTTTACTTGAGAGAAAAATATAATACTAGATTATCAAAACATCCTTTTATACAAAGAGGTTATATCCACCCCAGCCCCCTCTGAACAAAAAATAAAAAACAAATGATGAAATTGATCATAGCTTGTCAATCCTATACATTTATCTCTAAAGATTTATGTGTCTTATTGCGGCCATTTAAAAATCAGATTGCATGGTTGATATTAAACATAAGATTGCCCAAAAAATCCCATGTTTTTACTCCTCGTCTCTAAGTTTCATTTGAAGATCAAACCTACAAATCAGCAGTAGATGGAGAAATTTATATTTCGAGCAAAAAACATAGTTATAATATAATAATTTTACATACTGAAGGTTAGAACAAAGGGGCATATAAATAAATACCACCCAATTCCTTTGTATTTACATATCTAACACCTACATTTTACTTTTTACATTTATACAACCCAAAAATTTATGTCACGTCAAAATTAAAAAGTAAAATACACCTTTTCATACATAGTTAGCATAGTATGTACGTAAAAATTGAATTTAAGATGTTAGATATGTAAATACATTGGAATTTAGCGGTGTATATGTAAATCTTCATAAAATAAAATAACNCTTCCATTCTAATCAAGGCTTCACGAATGAATATAAGAACTTGCATACTATCAAGCTTGAAAACAAAAAATTTGTAGGATAAGAATAGTTTTCCATAAGCTACATACTAATGAATTGGATATCTAATATAATTTTTCTTGTCACCAACATCATAAAAGGAAGGGAATAACTCATCAGTAATAGACTCCTTGAAACTTCCAGTGAATGCGGACTGAATTTTTGGTTTGAGCAGTTTTGTCCTTGCAAGTTGTCTTCCACCTGCTCGAGGTTTTTCTTCTTCATTGTATACACACGAAGTTCTTTGTTATAGACTTCATGTTGGGTTGGTTGGACATCCTTAACCACGATAGGAGGGCTAGATGGAGTTGGTATTGAAATCGTATAGGTGTCATCAAGTGCATCCCAAAATTGATGTTCATTTGCACTTTCCCCATGCACATCATATTCGGGGCAGTATGATTTATTTAAAAAAAATATGACATCTATGGAGTTATAGCTGTTTTTGATAACAGGAGAGTAACACTTATACCCCTTTTAGTTGGAGACATACCCCAAAAAGTACACTTGATAGATTTATTATTAAGTTTTATGTGATTTTGGGAATGGATGTGAACAAAAGATACACACCAAATATTTAAAGTGTTATAGTATAAGAGAGAACTCTGATATGAGGATAGGTAACTATCAAAATATGAAGATATGTTTTGAAATTAAGTACCTTACTTGACTAAACATTTGATTGATAAGGCAGATCAAAATTTTCGATAATATGCCCTCATATGAATACAAAACTTTAACAAAAAAATAAATAACATCTGCTCCAAAAGAGATGAGTAAATCATGTTTCACTTGAGAGAAAAAAATAATACTAGATTATCAAAACATCTTTTTATACAAAGAGGTTATATCCACCCCAGCCCCCTCTGAACAAAAAATAAAAAACAAATTATGAAATTGATCATAGCTTGTCAATCCTATACATTTATCTCTAAGNGTTTTTAAAAATAAGTTGATTTATCTCAATAAACATGTTTCATTTAAAATCAAAATATAATAAAAAGAAAACAAAAATACAAAATAGAAAATAAGAAATCAAAATAATCCCAAACAGCCACAAAGTTTCACATTTAATTTTTGGGACATTTACATACATACAACCCATTTCCTATGTATTTTCATATTTAAAATCTAAACATCTTATATTTATATCACATTAAAAATACCACCTTTATAACTTTTAAAATGTGAAATACATCTTTTCGTGCATAGGTAAGGTGACATGTACGTAAAAAATTGAAGTTTAAGTGTTAGATATGTGAATACATAGGAACTGAGTAGTATGCATGCAAGCCTTTCTTAATTTTCTTACCTAAGGAATTGTCTCTTTCATCAGTGTACTGGAAAGGATATGGAAAGATGGCAGTGTGTGGCTACAGAAGAAAGGCGCAATATTAATGAAACTTCATGAACTGAAACAAATGGAAAGAGGAATGGTTGTAAATTACAGGGTTGCAGAGGGCTTTGTATGGAGAATCATCTAACAGCAGAGTATTAGATGGAGAGAAATCCCCCTTCTCCCATGGAAGATCAGATTCTTCCTTGTTCCATAATTTCTTGAGCTCCTTCAGAACTAATGGCTTATGATGATTCTCTATAGTTCTTGCACCGGTATACGTGCATTTTGATTGATCCTGAGAGATTGGTATAAGAATAAATTTATTAATACAACAAATTTTAACAAATGAGCAAAGCGTCAAAATAGTCCCCTGACTGTTTACATTGGGTCATTTTAGTTCCACAGTTTATAAAAGGGGCAAATTAGCCCCCAAGATTTTTAAATTAGGGCTGAAATAGACTATTTCAACTCATATTAAAAGAGTTTAGGACTAAATTGATACTTTTACTAAAATGACCCGTACAAAAAAGTCACTCTAATTATTTTGACAATTTTCTTTCCAAAGAATGCAATTAAAAAGATGGAACTTTTTTAACACAATAATGACAAATATTTAGAATAATAAACTAACCAATCACACTGAAAATATCTAGGGTCATTTACATATATACTGCCCAATTCTTATGTATATACATATCTAACATTTAAACTTTATGCATTTATACCACCCAAATCTTTCATATCACTTCAAAAATGCCACCATTTTAACTTTTAAGAAGTGAAATACAGACTTTCAAGCATAACTAATGTGGCATGGATGTAAAAATAGAAGTTTATATGTTAGCTATGTAAATACATAAGAATTCAATATGTAAATCTTCCAAATATTTTGATAATATATCTTAGAAGTCTAAAAAGTATAATTCCTTATTTAAAAACTGCTAAGAAAACCACCATTATCATCATCATCAGTCATACCACTGAAATGAAAAGAAGATGGCAATAATCTGCTCAATATAATACAACAATATAAAATGCATGGCGTACTAACTATTAACACTGAAAAAATAAATTTAACATAAAATTTTATGGACAAAAAATGAAATTACAGAAGACTCCCTGATATCTTTGCAAAATCAAGAACACCAGTATCAAAACATGATTTCATATTCGAGGTTGATGATACAGCACAAGAAACTAGACTTTAAGTTCTTCTAGAATTTGTTTCAATTAGTTAATTTAAATTAGGATTTATGCATTATTTTATTTGAAATTATAATGAATTATTTTTTGAATAATAATAGGTTTGAGCATGATTTATTTAGGAACAGTTAATTGATGAATTGAAATTATAAGATCTCTATGGGTGGACTCCGATTTCGATTTCTTTGCTCACCCGCTCTGCCCCGTAAAGCTACTATTTCTTGTTCTTATATTTCTAGAATAAACCTCACTTAATATTATTTTCTTCATAATAATTCATACGTGTTGGACTGAAGCTTTAAGCAGATAGTTTTATCACCATTATGATAAGCAAAACACAATTTATTGTTCACAAGTAATATAGAGAGACAAAGTAACAGCTACAGTACAAAATAAAACTATAAGTGCTTACATAAAATAACTAAAAAGGGAATTTATATAAAAACCATACAATTCTTACGTATTTACATATCTAATAGACTAACACCTAAAAAATTCATAGACAGGTAGAATTCACTTAAATTTTTAATACCACATGAAAAATAGNTCTAAAGACTAATTTCAAAATTTTCAAAATTTGTGTAGTGTTTAATTTTGCAAAATATTTTAGGACCCAATGTGGGACCCACTTTATACAATGCCCNTTGGGATAAGAATAAATTTATTAATACAACAAACTTTAACAAATGAGCAAAGTGTCAAAATAGTCCCCTGACTGTTTACATTGGGTCATTTTAGTTCCACAGTTTATAACAGTGCCAAATTAGCCCCCAAGATTTTTAAATTAGGGCTGAATAGACTATTTCAACTCATATTAAAAGAATTTAGGACTAAATTGATACTTTTACTAAAATGACCGGTACAAAAAAGTCACTCTAATTATTTTGACAATTTTCTTTCCAAAGAATGCAATAAAAAAGATGGAACTTTTTTAACACAATAATGACAAATATTTAGAATAATAAACTAACCAATTACACTGAAAATATTTAGGGGCATTTACATATATACCGCCCAATTCTTATGTATATACATATCTAACATTTAAACTTTATGCATTTATACCACCCAAATCTTTCATATCACTTCAAAAATGCCACCATTTTAACTTTTAAGAAGTGAAATACAGACTTTCACGCATAAGTAATGTGGCATGGATGTAAAAATAGAAGTTTATATGTTAGCTATGCAAATACATAAGAATTCAACATGTAAATCTTCCAAATATTTTCATAATTTATCTTAGAAGTCTAAAAAGTATAATTCCTTATTTAAAAACTGCTAAGAAAACCACCATTATCATCATCATCAGTCATACCACTGAAATGAAAAGAACAATGGAAGATGGCATTAATCTGCTGAATATAATACAACAATATAAAATGCATGGCGTACTAACTATTAACACTGAAAAAATAAATTTAACATAAAATTTTATGGACAAAAAATGAAATTACAGAAGACTCCCTGATATCTTTGCAAAATCAAGAACACCAGTATCAAAACATGATTTCATATTCGAGGTTGATGATACAGCACAAGAAACTAGACTTTAAGTTCTTCTAGAATTTGTTTCAATTAGTTAATTTAAATTAGGATTTATACATTATTTTATTTGAAATTATAATGAATTATTTTTTGAATAATAATAGGTTTGGGCATGATTTATTTAGGATCAGTTAATTGATGAATTGAAATTATAAGATCTCTATGGGTGGACTCCGATTTCAATTTCTTTGCTCCACCGCTCTGCCCAGTAAAGCTACTCTTTCTTGTTCTTATATTTCTAGAATAAACCTCACTTAATATGATTTTCTTCATAATAATTCATACGTGCTGGATTGAAGCTTTAAGCAGATAGTTTTATCTCCATTATGATAAGCAAAACACAATTTATTGTTCACAAGTAATATAGAGAGACAAAGTAACAGCTACAGTACAAAATAAAACTATAAGTGCTTACATAAAATAACTAAAAAGGGAATTTATATAAAATCCATACAATTCTTACGTATTTACATATCTAATAGACTAACACCTAAAAAATTCATAGTCAGGTAGAATTCACTTAAATTTTTAATACCACATGAAAAAGACNTAAAAAGGGAATTTATATAAAAACCATACAATTCTTACGTATTTACATATCTAATAGACTAACACCTAAAAATTTCATAGTCAGGTAGAATTCACTTAAATTTTTAATACCACATGAAAAATACCACCTTAACCATATTTTTGAAAGCGAAATACACCTTTTAATGAATAAGATCATAACACTAAGGTGTTATAAATATAAATATTAAACTTTAAGTGTTGAATATGCAAATACATAAGAATTATGTGGTATGTATGTAAATTTCCCTAACTGGAAATGTTTGGAGTACGTACCCAACAGAATAGCAGCTTATGTTTATACTCTCCCATAAGGTAGTCGAGAGCACTGTCAACATTATATCTACAGAGAATAAAGCAATCTTTGTCATTAAACATCATAAGAAATCAAAGACAACAAAAATTAGAGAAATTTAAAAATCANTTTAAGTGCTGAATATGCAAATACATAAGAATTATGTGGTATGTATGTAAATTTCCCTAACTGGAAATGTTTAGAGTACGTACCCAACAAAATAGCAGCTTATGTTTATACTCCCCCATAAGGTAGTCGAGAGCACTGTCAACATTATATCTACAGAGAATATAGCAATCTTCATCATTAAACATCATAAGAAATCGAAGACAACAAAAATTAGAGAAATTTAAAAATCGATGGAATCCTTACTTCCTCCTTGAGGACCAAATCCCTATGTGAAAATTGTCAAAGCAGAACTTCAGAAAATCGTCACAAAATGGCCTTTTAAAAACTGGCAATAAAAACAACAGATTAGCAAGAGGTACATAAAACAAATCAAAGTTAGTATATAGAGTTTTATCTCATAAAAATTTAAACTTGCAAAGTTTAGCGTACTTGGTTTCCCCCCAATCTTCTTCTCAACTCTATAATTACTATAATAATCATTGACTATATCGCAAAGTAATCCATTCAGATCAAGAACAAGAAGCTTTTTTCTCGCTTTGCATGTCACCGATCTTTCCGATGGCGTCGAGCCAATTTCCTGAACTTCTTTCTCCTTCTCCTCTGAAGCAAAGCTAAAAGAAGGAGCAATTCTTTCTTTTCCTTGTGTTGCCCTATCTACATTAATGCCCGCTGACATGAACTTCAAAGGGTGCTCAGACAGATTTTGAGAGCAATCGAAACCAATTTCGCACTTGGGGACCTCTTTCGTTTTGTTCGAAGTCTGAAACGAGAAAGTAGTCTCTTCCTCATTAAGTGAATCCAAACGATTATTGTCTCCATAAGATTTGCCTACAACCCAATCTACGACTCCCGTGATTGGTGATGGAGGCAAGCTCAACTCCGCTTTGAAATTAGCATATAAAACTTTCTGGTTAATTTCGATAGAAATGGTTGAAGAAACAGAGCGTCCGGCAAGATTTTCTTCTGTCTCTTTAATTGTTTTTTGATACGCCATTTCGGAGTTTTCGTTATGGCGACATTCAGTTAGTGGGGGTGTTGAATCAATCTTATGTTCAGTGGCAACTTTGGTGGAGTGTGAGGGGTAGTTTGACGTCCCGTCAACAATATCATTTTCCGCCGCAATAGTTTTACTTAAAATCCCTTCATTTATGTAAAATTGTGAATCAGTCTCGCCATTGATGTTATTTCGAATTTCTGAAAATTCACCACCAGGCTCTGTCAAACCATTATTTACATCAACCAAATTTTTGCTCGAAGAAAAATCTAGACGGACCTTTTTCTCTGAACCATTTTCAGTAAAATCAGGCATACTATCTTTTTTCCTTTTCAGAGAAGTGTTTTGTAGCTTCAAAGTGCTCTTACAGTCATTCTGATTTTCAAGCTCTTCATGGGAAATACTTTCTTTGAATGCATTATTATCTTTCTCATCTAATGAAAGATATCTATTCACTGTAGCAGAATGTGTAGCTTCTGATGAAGTATCAGAAGAAGGGAAAGCTTGATCAACTTGAGATAAGAGAGCTTCGCCAGATTGGAAAAAGTTGGATCTTTGAGATTCCTTATTTGGTACCAAGTAAGGCGTCGTTGCTGAAAAAACTAAACTTTGTTCAGAACAGCTTCTCGAACTGCCTGCCAAAGCATCAGCCTTGTTGCTAAGTAACGCATCTGAATAGCTAAATTCCTTCTGGGACGAATACGATCCTGTTGTAGAAGCCTCAGCAATCTTTCCGGCAGAATCTACTACAGCCTGAGCTTCTGCGTCACCTTCTTTATCAGCCAATAACATCAAGTTACTACTCACAGAAAGTTCATTGGTTAAATCCATTTCAAACAGGACCTCCCTAACTATTGTTAATGAATTCTTCATTGGTTTTCTTCCACTTACCATTTAAGAATGCAACGAAACCATTATTCTCCACACTAGCTTCGTCAAGTTCTACCTCTTTTCTTTTTGATCTCCATTGCTCTACGTGATGCCCTGTGCGAAATTAAAAAAAAAGTACACCATTGTAAGGTTTAATATGAACTTCTCCAATGAACATTTTAGTTTTTGAGATTATTTCATATGTAAAAATTGCTATTTGGATTTCGCTGCTCCAAACTATTTTAAAGCAAAAATTTTATAGTATCCCATGGTTTCTATCTAGCTCATAAATGGAGAGAAGGGATAAGTTTAAGTTAATTATCTCCAATAGTTGTAGAAGGAAACCACGTCTAGTTATTTATCCCATTTTAGTTTAGGATTCTCACGTCTTTGAATTTTATTATTTTTTTCCTTCAAATCTATGGCTTACTTTTTCCACATTTATTGAATCGCCGCAACTGTTCTTTGGGATTTCAATTNGAACTTCAAAGGGTGCTCAGACAGATTTTGAGAGCAATCGAAACCAATTTCGCACTTAGGGACCTCTTTCGTGACACTTTTGTTCGAAGTCTGAAACGAGAAAGTAGTCTCTTCCTCATTAAGTGAATCCAAGCGATTATTGTCTCCATAAGATTTGCCAACAACCCAATCTACGACTCCCGTGATTGGTGATGGAGGCAAGCTCAACTCCGCTTTGAAATTAGCATATAAAACTTTCTGGTTAATTTCAATAGAAATGGTTGAAGAGGAGCGTCCGGCGAGATTTTCTTCTGTCTCTTTAATTGTTTTTTGATACGCCATTTCGGAGTTTTCGTTATGGCGACATTCAGTTAGTGGGTGTGTTGAATCAATCTTATGTTCAGCGGCAACTTCGGTGGAGTTTGAGGGGTAGTTTGAAGTCCTGTCGACAATATCATTTTCTGCTGCAATAGCTTTACTTAANCCATAAGATTTGCCAACAACCCAATCTACGACTCCCGTGATTGGTGATGGAGGCAAGCTCAACTCCGCTTTGTAATTAGCATATAAAACTTTCTGGTTAATTTCGATAGAAATGGTTGAAGAAACGGAGCGTCTGGCCAGATTTTCTTCTGTCTCTTTAATTGTTTTTTGATACGCCATTTCGGAGTTTTCGTTATGGCGACATTCAGTTAGTGGGGGTGTTGAATCAATCTTATGTTCAATGGCAACTTCGGTGGAGTGAGAGGGGTAGTTTGAAGTCCCAACGAGAATATCATTTTCTGCCGCAATAGTTTTACTTATAATCCCTTCATTTATGTAAAATTGTGAATCAGTCTCACCATTGATGTTATTTCGAATTTCTGAAAATTCACCACCAGGCTCTGTCAAACCATTATTTACATCAACCAATTTTTTGCTCAGTAAAAAATCTAGACGGACCTTTTTCTCTGAACCATTTTCAGCAAAATCAGGGATACTATCTTTTTTCCTTTTCAGAGAAGTGTTTTGTGGCTTCAAAGTGCTCTTACAGTCATTGTGACTTTCGAGCTCTTCATGGGAAATACTTTCTTTGAATGCATTATTATCTTTTTCTTCTAATGAAAGATGATTATTCACTGTAACAGAATGCGTAGCTTCTGATGAAGTATCAGAAGAAGTGAAAGCTTGATCAGCTTCGACAGATTGGGAAAANTCTTCATGGGAAATACTTTCTTTGAATGCATTATTATCTTTTTCTTCTAATGAAAGATGATTATTCACTGTAGCAGAATCTGTAGCTTCTGATGAAGTATCAGAAGAAGTGAAAGCTTGATCAACTTGAGATAAGGGAGCTTTGACAGATTGGGAAATGTTGAATCTTTGAGAGTCCTTATTTGGTACTAAATACGGCGTCGTTTCTGAAAAAACTAAACTTTGTTCAGAACAGCTTCTCGAACTGCCTGCCAAAGCATCATCCTTGTTGCTAAGTAACGTNTGAGAGTCCTTATTTGGTACTAAATACGGCGTCGTTTCTGAAAAAACTAAACTTTGTTCAGAACAGCTTCTCAAACTGCCTGCCAAAGCATCATCCTTGTTGCTAAGTAACGCGTCTGAATGGCTAAATTCCTTCTGGGACGAATACGATCCTGTTGTAGAAGCCTCGGCAATCTTTCCAGCAGAATCTACCACAGCTTGAGCTTCTGTGTCACCTTCTTTATCAGCCAATAACATCAAGTTACTACTCACAGAAAGTTCATTAGTTAAATCCATTTCAAACAGGACCTCCCTAACTACTGTTAATGAATTTTTCATTGGTTTTCTTCCACTTACCATTTAAGAATGCAACGAAACCATTATTCTCCACGCTAGCTTCGTCAAGTTCTACCTCTTTTCTTTTTGATCTCTGTTGCTCTACGTGATGTCCTGTGTGAAATTAAAAAAAAGTACATCATTGTAAAGTTTAATATGAACTTCTCCAATGAACATTTTAGTTTTTGAGATTATTTCATATGTAAAAATTGCTATTTGGATTTCGCTGCTCCAAACAATTTTAAAACAAAAACTTTATAGTATCCCATGGTTTCGATCTGGTTCATAAAAGGAGAAGAGGGCTAAGTTTAAGTTATTCATCTCCAACAAATGTAGAAGGAAACCATTTTAGGATTCTCACATCATTGAGTTTTATTATTTTTATCCCTCAAATTTATGGCTTACTTTTTCCACGTTTATTGAATCGCCACAGCTGTTTTTTATGATTTTGATCATGCTATTTATTCTGAATTGTTTGTATTTTGTTGTTGATGTTGGTTTTTTTTTTCTTTTTTTCTTTTTTTTTTTTTGTTTGGTTTCCTGAATGAAGGCGGAGCTTTATGAGTCTATATTGTTTAAGCTGGTGGTTTACACAGTTTATTGGCTTGGTTTTGTGAAGAAAGAGCTCAATAGCCATGCCTTTTTGGAATTACATGATTAGTGGGACAAAATTGACCAAAATGTTTTTGAGAATTTATGGGGTTTTGCTACTTAGTCTATTTGGATTTCACTGCTCCCAACTATTTTAAAACAAAAATTTACGGTTTATAATGGTTTCTATTTAGTTCATAAATGGAGAGAAGGGAAAAGATTAATATAAGTATGAATTATTCGAGAAGAACTTATAAAATTTTGTAAATCTATACTTAGTAAAACACTGGTGGTGTTAATTATTGAAAAGCAATTTAAATGTTGTTAAATTGTAGTAAATATTTCACATATATTCTTAAAACTTTGAATTTTAATGAAAGGGGAGAGTATGCATAATGAGGAGAAGTCGTATATGTATCGTAAATCATATCATGCATCTTCTTCAATCCTATTTCCTCCTGTTTTACTAAATCCTGAATTTCATGAATCAAGTTATGAGCAACATTTAAGACATATTCAACTTCTCTTCATCATGCATCTCCTTCCCTTTCATTCAAATTCTAAACCTTAAGAATATCTTTGAAATCCTTACTACAATGTAACAGCATTTAAAATAACATTCAATAATCAACAAAACCAGGATTTTACTTAATATAGATTTGCAAACTTCCATAAGTCCTACTCAAACAAACCATACTTATAGCTAAACAAACCCAATCCAATGCTCCACATTGAACATTAAATAGAAAAGAGTTCAGCAACCAACTCAAGCTTCAAGCGGTAAACGTAACAAAACACCGTAAATTCTCAAAACATTATGTTCAATTTTGTCTCGTTAAGCACAGAATCCCAAAACCCCATGAATTTTCAGCTCTTCTTCACAAACCCTAGCTAATAAACCACGTAAACACCATCTCGACCAATATATACACATCCAGCACCATCTTCATCGATTCAAACAAAAAAAAAATACAAACAATTCAGAAAATATAATACAATCAAATTCCCAGAGATCAACTGTGGCGATTCAACAAACGTGGAAAAAGCAAGCCATGTATATGAAGAAAAAAATTAATAAAAATCAAAGATGCGAGAGTCCCAAACCCTAATAGGTATCAATAGCCATGAAAAGCACCTGAGACCTCCGCGAATGCCCGCTTCGTCATTCCTCCTTCTGCTCTCAGCCCTTCGAATCCAAACTAGGATTTTTTTTAGGGTTCGAACTTCAGATCACCGAATTCGATAAGCTTTGCTGATTAAAAATTACCGATAGTAATGGTGGTCAGAGTCGTAACCTAGTTATTCGCTGAAGCTCCGGGAAACCAGTTTTCCAGTTCGTGCGTTTCCCGTTATAGAGTAGTTGATTTGTTATTTAATTAAAAATTAAATAATTAATTATTACATATTTTTTAAATTAAAAAAAATTCATAAATGCAAAAGGGGAGAAGACTTGATGTTGTATTAGTGGGGTCTATAAAGTATTTATAGACACACATTTATATAAAAAATAGAAAGTGTATTAATAAATGAAATGAATGTCAATTTAATTGTCATCTATAAACAAAAATATTACTAATTTCAACACTTTATATTTATATATATACAAATATATGCATATATTCTTCTACAGTGGAAACCCGATACGCAAAATCATCAAGACATTTGATTTCATATTCGTGCAGGTCTCAATCTCATTTATAATGAAGATCAACTCTCAAGTGATTTCCATGTATTTATAAGCGTGCAGACGACGGCATGGATCGCACCGCATCATGTGTCCAGCAGTGTGTTGTGATCCACACTGTCGACTGCAATTTTGATTTATCAAACGTAATATTTTCTCGTTTATATAGCGTTGTTATAAGGCATTTTTGTGAGGCTTTTTGTATTTGAAGTTATAGGTAGAGATTGGTGGGCATTTTCTCTGCAGAGTTGTAGTTTGCATGCTGATTACAATAAAAACATTAATCAATCAAAACGTATACACTATTGGGTTGCATATATTAGAAAATATTATAAGTTATGTTTTTCGGTCATTCATCAATAAATATATTTAAATCTCAATTCAGGCATATATATATAATTGAAGTTGTGAGCTTTAACCTCATGTCAAACTTTGTTTAGATAATCAAGTTTATGAATGAACTCATAACGATGTTTGCAGATATATTTAGACTTGATGTGTGCTAGAAAATTTGTCATGGTGGAATGATGAATAATCATCTTAGCATTACACGATAATTCAACAAACACTCAGTAAGAAAAGTGACACTTAGAAACACCATAATTTTTTACGTTAAATATTTGAAAAAGCAAAAAAACCACATGGTATAGCCCAATTGAAACGATTCACTATGAGTTGGTGATTATTCGTACAGACCCTTATCCCACGAGCGGGGACAAAAGTTTATACTGTCTACTGTCTCACGAGTTACAATATTTATACGCATAAGAGCATGTTGAATTATCGACGTAGCTCCTTTTTGCTTGATGTGAGAGAAATTGATTCAGTGCAACTTGCTCCTCAAAGATGATAAAAAAAAGTCGAAAGTCTTGAATCAAACAATCCAATTTGAGTGTTGCCCCTAGTAGAAACTTAGTAACATAATACTCTTCTAAGACTTACAATCATTCAATATTTTTTGGCTTAAAATACGCAAGAGTCTACAATCAAAGTTAGCATATGTGTTTTGTATACAAAAAACACATGTATCTTTTGAGCATCGCACCTTCTGCGGTTTGTGCATTCTAAGGCTTTTGATGTACTTACACCTTCAAAGGCTTGTAGTTTTTAAATATTTTTTAGTGTAGACCATGTCAACCGCTTGCTCAAGTGGAGTCTTTTCTAGCAAACAAAGTATTCACTACTAGTTTCTCATGGAGACTTGTCTCCTGGCTCGTATTCCAGGGTTATGGGTGAAGACTTTGTATATCGCTCATCTTTAAGAGATTTTCTTTTGTGTGGAGTGCATTCAATATTAGCTTCCACTCAAGACTTACCTTCCAGTCTTGTCTTCTAGAGGTAACAAAGTTTCCCTTCAAGTCTTCCTCTTCGGCTCGACTTCTAGAAGCATGGGTGGAGACCCTGTCTCTCAATTGCCCTAATGAGGACTTTATAGTGAGAAATAAAGCCAATATTAGTTTTTCATCGAGACATGTCTCTTGGGCTCGTCTTTTAGGGGTATGGGTGAAAACTTTTTCTGTCATGAATAATAAAATTGACAGTGTAAGGCCGAGGATATTAAAATAAGCAACCTAAGTGTATAAGTGTTTGTTTTATGTCACAGTTTTTATTTTTAGTGTGATTTATGTGATTTCTACTGTGGTTTGTTGGTTCAATTATTTTACGGTGGATCAAATTTTGAATTTTCTCTTCCCAAGCAAAATTATGCACCTAGCACCTAAGCTACGGGTATGGGTGCCTAGGCGCTATCTTGCAGTGCGTATGTGTCGCATGGGAACAATAGGGCATCACTTTGTTTGAATGTTCGACCTTTTATAGGTTGTTAATTGAAGCGCGTGCTTGATACCTATAATTGTAATAGAATAAGTCGATAGGAATCCACCAATAGTTTTTGACCTATTTGAGGTTGTTAGCAAAAACTTTGCTTGAAAACTGTGACACATGATGGAAGAGGTCAAATCGAGTCTCCTTGTGACCGATTAAGCACATTATATGGTGTAAAAAATGATATGCATTTCTCGAAATGGAGATGCTGGTCATAATTAATCGTAATTTTTCTTTAAAATATGGCTGCATCCTTACTTAAAAATGATGTTTGACAACTTGCTAGTCATTGCTTATGAATTTGCTATCCTCAACTGGGGCATTTTCCACATAAGTCTGTAAAGTAACCCATATATCAAAACTTGAAGAGATCAACTTTATGATCCAATTGAAGAGAAACTCCAATGTAATGAAGGGTGCTGAGGAAGCATTCTTCGCCGTGAAGGTTCCCCTAGTCTAAAAGCTGTTCTCAAAATTTAATGTATGAGTGAGACATATGGGACCACCCAACCACAATCATACCCGAGATAAAATGAATGATCTCTTGAGAATACATGAAGATTGCCTCCAACCTAGAAGTAGTTTTCATAGACTTTTATGTTTGAATAAGATGAAGGAAGATTACCTCATCACAATCGTGTCCTGAATATTAACGCGAACAACCTTCCGAGATTGCAACAAATGTTTTCCCAACATCAAATAATGCAAAAAAAGATTTTCAATGGCGCAAAGATGGTTCCTTCGCCAGTTGGATGGTATATATTATTGGAAAATAAAGTAGGGGCTCGATGTCTTAAACTTGAAGACTATGTTGAACATAACTTCCTACCCATAGGTGGTGCAAAAATGATGCATGTAAGAGATTTTGTGACGATTGAGTAATGAATTATCGTCTCATCATTACACGAGAATCTAACACACAATCATGTAATAAAAGTGACAGATAGATGCATAATAAGTTTTTATTTGGAAAACCTGTAAAGAGAAAAAGATGTAACCTATCCCTGTTGAAATGATCTGTCATGAGTTGGTGATTACAGTTATATGTCATTGTCACACAGGCATGAAAAAGTTATATATCTTCTTAAGTTACAACAATCGTGCAGAGAAAAAATCATTGCCCTATAGTAGGGAGCGATCATAGTGTGAGGTAGTTGATGAGCTTTTGTTAGCCAGCTCTATGGTTGACATGACTTTTAGAATGATGCACTGCTCCATAAGATACTTCGTAACTCCATGACGTCGATTGTTATTTTTCATGGTGTTTTGTTGCTCCAAAACGCAAGTCTTCACTCTACATAGAACTCTGCTACAATTAGTAAAAGGTGGCCAACAATGATTGGCTTGTGGTGGTTGATAGTGTATGACTGCTGCAGAAACGGGGGGTATTTGGCCGACCTTCAGCGTAGAATGAAGCTGAACCTTGGCTACTTCTCCAAGTTTTAGTCTTATTCTGGCTTGAGGTCGTCCCCTCTCAAGGAGGGGGTAAGACTCTATTTATAGAGTCTGGGAGAGACATCTATGCAAAGAAAGAAGAAATTTGGACCAGTTCATCAAACTCCCAATAGAGGTTCTCTTAATTGGACGATATTTTGTAGATATATGAGCGTTTTTAGAATGTCAAAATTAAGTGATATTCAGGGCATTGGATTTGTCTCATCGAGATATAACAATTGATCATCAAACTGTTAAATTTGTCATATTTTGCTTTCCAATTGAGCACCTCAAACTTACGAAAAAAAAGTTTAACGACTTGATTTGACTTGGATTGGGTCAATGTTTGTGTTATTGCATTCGTCTCATCGAGTCAGCCAGTTTCTGTAAATTTACTGAAATTGGAGTTTATGATGATTTTTAATTAAAGTTTAAACATTTATTATTAAAAAATTACTTCGAGATTTGTGTCACATATCAAAATTCATGTTAACTAATAAACATTTGTTAATGACGCATCAAGTCTCGTATTGCACATAACTTTCAATGTCATTCATAACGAATATTCAGTTCAGTCCACCTCTATCTATCATATCTATAAAAAATATTTGGAAGTCTTCAATGACTTTCTATCAAATCGACTTAGGTTAAAATTGATGGAGTATAATGTTTGTACCTTAATGATCATCTATTTAAATTTATAAATTATATATTTCATAATAATTATTTTAAAATTTTGTATGTAACTGAACATTAATGCATAAAATTTGATATTTATATTCATAACAATATTATAGTGTTATATCTATACTAAAATTAATTATATTTAAAAAATATTTATAATACATTTTATATAATATGAAAAATTTGAATATTATATTAAAAAAATAGAGGAATTTAAATACATGCCCCAAAATTATAGAGCATTTAAGTATGTAACACTTTTATCACTTTACACCTCCACTATTAAATTAATTTTAAAAAATTACATTACCAACCACCCAAAAGTCAAAATATTAAATATATTATTTTAATCACCTAAAATTAAAAAAAAAATGACAAATCAATCAATAAAAATTGACCAGCAGAAACAATAATTTTGTTTGAGGGTTAGTTTGTTAATATTTAATATTTTGGAGGGTTGATTTAAAAAATTTCCAAGTTATCGGCAAGCAGTGCAAGGCCTGTTAGGGTTTTGGAACTCCATTGCCCCGCCTCTTCCAAAATCCATCTAGAGTTTCAGTTTCTTTAGCTTTCCTCTCAGTTCTGACTCGATGACGACGATCGTGCCGACATCGGAGGAGGATCCTGTAATTGCTGTGGTGCGACTCACGTCGGAGCTCGCATGGGCCGACGCCGGACCCGAGGTTGCGATTCTTCCGCTTCTTTGTCATCGATTTGATTTTAGTTTGCACGTTGCATTGGTCTGCTAATCTTCCAAGGTTTTGTCAAAAGTAGATTGATTGTCTCTTAACAGATGCGATTTTTGTGGCTAATAAGTATATGTTGAAATGGCAATGGGTTTTCGCTCTTAAACATGTTTGAGAGGTTCGATAGGCATTTTTGTTATTGTAGAAGCTTAATCGACGCGATTAGGTCATTTGGTGTCTGTTATTTAGAGGAATTTCTGAGTTAAGTGCTACTATAGTTCAATCTTGGGCTGGAGGATGTGTCAAGGTTCTATATTTGTTTTGGGGATTTATTTGCTAATTTTCGGTACATTTTAGCCTGTAATTGAAGAAAAAATTCATTTTTTTTGGAGTTATTAGGTGGCAGAACCTCAGGTGGCCAGGCTATGCATCGAGGCTCAAGAATGCCTGGTGATGGGTAGGTGGGTGGAGCTGGTGTCTCTCATGCTTACTTCAGCTGATCTGATAACTTCAAGAGTCTCTGAGAAAGGTCCAATTTTTTTTATTCCTCATATTTATTATTTCGGGGCTTTTGCATGCATAACACAAAATTTTAATGTATTTGCATACATCACACCTAAACTTTCATATTATACACATATCACTAAAATTTTAAAAGCAAAACACCTTTTCATGCATAGGTTTAAAGCACCAAAGTGCTAGGTATGTAAATATGAAAGTTTTTTGCGAGATACGTAAATACATAAGAATTGTGTGCTAGGTGTGTAAATTTCCCTTTTATGGTATGGTCAATTTCTACTAATGAGGCCCAGTATTTTGGTTCTAATTGCATCACTTTCTTATGGGTTTCAAGCATTTAATTTGCACAACGCACTTAATCTGTGGCATAATATGCATGTTTTGTGATCTTGTTATTACAGCTCTAAACGTAAGGATTTCAAGCACATTATGTATTTTTTTGATTTATTTTTGGGGAATTTACATAAGCACCATCCAATTTTTATGTATTTACGTATCTAACACCTAGACTTTATTTCTTACATTCATACCATTTAAATAGTTTACATCACACAATATTCTAACATCTTAAAAGTGAAATACACCTCATGCATAGATAGGGTGATATATATGGAAACATTGAAGTTTAGGTGTTAGATATGCAAATACATAAGAATTGAGTGGTATGTGTGAAAATTTTTATTTATTTTCTTAAACTATTGATTGATTCCTTTTAGTCTTATAACTTCACCACTCTTATGGTCATATAACATAGAGTTGACACCATGTGATGCTTCTAATGTGAGCGCAATAGTGAGGGATTGATTTATGAATCTGAAATTTTCCTTGCCATGATTTTCTTATCTATTAAAGAACATAACCATATATCTGGTTTCGTCTTTCAAAATTTATTGTGTAAAACTATTGAGGCATTTTTGTAACTTTTATCAGACTTCGAGTGCATCTTTACCGTCATATGTGCTCTCGCAACAAGAGCTGATAGTCCAGAAGAAGCATTGGAGATTGCGAAACTTATTTCAACTAAGATTATCCAGCAACCAAATGACAAACCTGCTTTATGCTTGAAGATGTAAGAGGAAAAAACTATAGCTCTTTGTTAAAATACTCGTACCAGAATTCTTTATTTACAAATGCGCAACTTTTGCAAACAGTTTGTTCAATCTGTACAATCTATTAGAGGACCCTTACAGCAGGTTCTTTGTTTACACAAGAGCCTTAAATTTGGCAGCCAATGGAAAGGTGACTGAGAGCATCATTCCTTCATTTAAATTGATTGATACTTTTCTACAAGAATGGAATATTGGAAAAGAGGATCAGAGAGATCTTTTTTTGGCCATCTCAAACATTTTGAAGGATAATAAAAGGTAAGTTTGACAAATTTGAGTTTAGTTTGCTACTTTTTGTATTCTTTTTAACATTAGATTATGTGTTTATTCTTTTGTGCAGTATGTGTAAAGAATCCTTTGCCTTCCTATCTAAGTACTTAACTACCTTTTCTACTGAGGAAGCTCTTGCAATGAATGGGGAAAAAGAGGAAGCTGTCCGAGCTATAATTGAGTTTGTGAAGTCTCCGGACATGTTTCAGGTATTACAGAAACTATGATCTTATTGTATGTGGGTGCTGATTTCTGAGCTTCTTGAATTGAAAGCATATGCGCAAAATTTTTAGACAACCACAATGTGGTAAAACAGTGCTCTTCTAACAATAGGAAAACAGTAGTAAATGACTCATATGTTAAGGTTGTATGAGTTATTCCAGACAATATAGTTTTAAGGACTTCCAGCGTCGATAGGCTTATAATTAAGCATCCCAACTTCAACTATTAAGTGTTAGACATTTTTATTTTATTTTTTGTGACTGGATGATGCATCATTTTGATATGATCGCTTCAACACTTAATAGTGACTTTAGGCCTCTCATGTTTGTCTCAAATTTAATAGCTAGTTAGTTTCTAAGCTAACAAATGTTTTTTATAATGGTCATTTCATCTACTTAACTAATCAAGCCAATTACCTTTCCTCGTATCCATTTTAGGAAGAGTGTGAACCAAGTTTTTTTTGTCGAAACCCATATCATTTCATAGCCATGCTAAATCGGTCAAACCATGTCTATGGTGACTGTTTTAGTTCATATAAAGGCTGTCGTAGTTTACGCACTTTTTTGGTCGTAGAGAATGATACAACTCAGGTATAGATGTATACCTTATCCTTAGGTTATCTCTAAAGAAAAGCTTTTTTCATACCAAATTAGTGTAAAGGCCTATTTAAATTTATATCCTAGCATAATTAGAGTGTTTTATATTGTTAGTGGGGAAAATGTCTTGTAGTTGTTTTCTCGATAAGTTTGTATGCAGCCCCTCGGCCATCAACCTTGCCTTGTGGAATTCAATGGATCCATCAATATGATGTTTGATGGAGAATATCTAAAATAATGTTCAATGAAGATTTAAAAAGTACACCCTTCAGTTGATGTCATCATTCGCTACAATTCAAGTTCACTCTAAATATATGTCTTCATTAGTGTTACATCTCTTGTTTAGCCAGGTTTGCAACCACGATTTCGTCTTCAGCATTAGATTTTCATTATGTTCAGTAGTTAATGGATAATAATTTATAGCCCATGCCTCATCACATGCTTTCGGAGGGAGAGTCATCTGCAGCCAAATTTCTCTTTATATATATTTTTAAGTTTTCAAAGATTATTGAGAGAGGAGATTTGTGCAGAGGACAATGTGGGGTTACGGATGGAGGTCAAAAGCACTTCAAATAGCAGAGTCAAGCAATTGAACTAAGGGCTTTTTTGGGATCACTTTTGTTTTGCTTTCATTTTAAAGGCATGTTTATTTAATGTATTTTTGCATGCTTTTATTTTTTGTTTTAAAAAAACCAATTAATTTATTATTAAAAACACTTAAAACATGTAAAAGTTATTTTCTATGTTTTTAAAATAACTAAACATGTTATAACATGCCAAGCATGCTTTATTTTAACACTTCATTTGAAGTCTCGTGGCGGAATGGGCGATGAAGCCTGAGTTCGAAAATGGCAAAAGATGCCGTTTTGGTGAAATAAAGCAAACGAAAAAGAATTCGTACGTCGGCTTTTACAGCAACTGAACGGAGTTCAAATGCATTCTCAGATGAAGTCTCAACTAAAAAATTATCAGAAGTGATCCCAAACAGCCCTCGAGTTAAAGCTATCATTGATGAATCGGGCTTAATTGGCCTTAATTGGCCGACTTATACAATTTTCCTCATGCACAGGCATAAGAATATGCATATTTGTTAACGTGTACGTCTAAATACACACACATACAAAGATATAAATGGCATCTGCCTGTTGTGAAATATGAAGTTTCCTTCATCTTGGTTTTGTGTTTAGCAGTTTTCCTGATGAGGCATTAAGGTCGAATATCACAATCATCTCATTCTACTCCATAGAAACAGTAATATTCCCTAATACTCAAACTGTGCCTTCTACCCAATCTACCCATTCATCACTGGAACTGGGTTGCTGATAAAGGAATATATGTATTGGTTTATGATTATGGAACATTTTATGCAACCATATCATAAAAGCTTTTTGAATGCCAATATTTTTAAGGGAAAGTTACATACTTTCTATGAATTTACGTATCTAACACTAAAGTTTGACATTTACACTCACTTTAACACCTTGTTGTCATAAACCTATGCATTAAAATGTTTATTTTACTTTTGAAAAGATAGTGATAGTGGTACTTTTTATGTGATGATAAGGATTTGAATGGTATGCATATAAATATGAATGTTTAGGTGTTAGATATGTACATACATAAGAATTGTGTCGTATGTATGTAAATGTCCCTATTTTTTATGGTGATAATTTTTCATAGTTTTTTTTCTCTATCACATTATACGTGCAGTTATATGGGTTCTTGAAGTTTATTTTCCGGATAAGTTTTTGTGTTATTGTCATGATAAACTATTTTATCTTTTATTTTGATACTTAAATAATGCAACAATCAGATTGACAAAAGCTTCTATCATGAATTGTAGAAAGTTTGCCTCTCCCATAGGTGTTATTTATCTTAAAAAAATGAGTTTTAAAAACCAAGCAATCTATAGAGCATTGCTTTTATTGCAATTCATGCGGAGGAGCCGTGATTTATTTTCTTTTGCTTTTTTTTGTGTTCCAACAACATATTTTCTCTGCTGTTCTATAGTGTGTGATAGCTATCAATTTTTACCAATCCAAATAGCTGGTATATGTTGATAATCCCAAATATGTAATAATGTTTTTTAACTTGTTCACTTCAAAATGACCCCCCTTACTATTTATATGAGCCAACTTAGTCCCAGAACATTACATTTTTTTAAGTTAGGGTCTGTTTGGGGCAGCTGCATTTTATCCAGCTTTTGCTGATAAACAACTTATCCTGGTAATCTGCTGATGAGCAGCTGATCCAGATAAACTGATTGACTGTTTGGTTTGTGCGTTTAGAAAACAACTGATTCTGGATAAATGACTATTCTGCCCCTGTTGTGGATAAACTGTTTAGCTGTTTGGTTTGTGCGTTTTGTAAACAGTTTATTTGCAGACTTTTTTAGTTAAATGAACAATCTATCACGCAGAATTTGTAATTTTCTCAATAAAATTAAAGTTCAAATGTTATACATGAAAATACAAAAGATTTCCTTAGCTTGCTGAAGCCTCTCTATTCTCTCGCTCTTCAATCTCTGCTCCCAGTACTCAGGTCAGCTATTAAAACCAAAAAAAAAAAAAAAAATCTATTTCCAAGAAGAATCTTAGGATAAACTGATGAACAAAATTTATTGTTAAATGACGGAGGACGAGGGGCACTACAGCTGGATCAATTGTTAGTTGAGAAATTTAAAAACATGCCACATAATTCTTATGTATTTACATATCAACATTCAAAGTTTGATATTTACACTATAACATCTTGTTGTCATAAACACATGAATGCAAAGATGCATTTCATTTTTAAAAATATAATGAATGAAGTATTTATTTTGGATGCGATGTTAAAAATTGGAGTGGTTTATATATAAATATGAATGATAAGTGTTAAGTGAATATATGAGAACTTTGTGGTGTATATGTAAATGTCACTTATTAATTTTAGCACAAGTGAAAGAACAAAATGGCAGCAATTATAACACTAGCATAATGGGAAGAATTTTTTTGCAAAGAAATTTAAATTTTAAAGCTGCTAATCATTTTCAGCATTCAACAAACTTAAAATTAGGGAAAGAGCACCTAAGTTAACATAATATTGTACCTCTTGCTAAGCAAAATGGTCAGCTCATCCATGTATA